>CAUYRB010044481.1:0-42290 GCA_963574695.1 Propithecus perrieri
ATTCACATGTTACACATCCGATAAAGGGCTGATAACTAGAATCTATATAGAACTCAGGAAAATCAGCAAGAAAAAATCAAACAACCCTATCAAAAAGTGGGCAAAGGACATGAACAGAAACTTTTCAAAAGAAGATAGACTAATAGCTAACAAACATATGAAAAAATGCTCAACATCTCTAATTATCAGGGAAATGCAAATCAAAACCACAATGAGATGTCACTTATCTCCAGTGAGAATGGCCTTTATCAAAAAGTCCCAAAACAATAAATATTGGCATGGTTGTGGAGAGATAGGAACACTCAGGTACTGCTGGTGGACTGCAAACTAGTACAAACTCTGTGGAAAGCAATATGGAGATACCTCAAAGAGATACAAGTAGATCTACCATTTGATCCAGCAATCCCATTACTGGGCATCTACCCAAAAGAACAAAAGACAGTCTATGAAAAAGACATCTGAACTAGAATGTTTATAGCAGCACAATTCACAATTGCAAAGATGTGGAAACAACCCAATTGCCCATTAATACACAAGTGGATTAATAAAATGTGGTATATGTATACCATGGAGTACTATTCAGCCACAAAAAACAATGGTGATATAGCACCTCTTGTATTATCCTTGATAGAGCTGGAACCCATTCTACTAAGTGAAGTATCCCAAGAATGGAAAAACAAGTACCACATGTACTCATCATCAAATTGGTTGTAACTGATCAACACTTAAGAGCACATATAGTAGTAACATTCATCGGGTGTTGGGCAGATGGGAAGGGGGAGGAAGGGTTGGGTATGTACACATTTAATGGGTGTGGTGCTCACCATCTGGGGGATGGACACACTTGAAACTCTGACTTGGGTGGGGCAAGGGAAATATATGTAACCTAAACATTTGTACCCCCATAATATGCTGAAATAAAATAGAAAAAAAATAAAAATAAATCATCAGAATTTTTTCTTACAATGCATGTCATTCTTACTAAATAAACTGCAAAAATTGGAAGGAAAATGCAGTTACTCTACGTTTGTATTAGTAGACTAATACAACTCTACAGTTGTATTAGTCAGATAGGTGAGCTGCTATAACAATCCCAAATCTCAACAAATTAATATCATTAAAGTTTGTTTCTAAAAAAACAAAACATCTTTTGTTATTATTTTCCTAGTATATCTTTATACATCCTCTTATTTTCAACTTTTCTGTATTTTTTTTTAAATGTGTTGTTTAAGAACAACAACTTCCACTGGATAAAGAGTTTTCTTCAGCTTGTTTAAAGTTGTACATTCTAATTTTGTTCTTGTAGTGATTGTCTCTGTTTGAGACCTCTAATCATGTTCATTTCCCCCTAATGATTTCTTAAACTGATCATATCTTTAGCTTCCACCTAATTCTCCTCTGGTCTCTCTCCATCTTTCGTCATGTTGCTGCTACTTGTAGCCATTTTGCAACCATGCAGAGAAGACCAAGATAATTTCACAGGCCCTAAACCAGCCCCCTGGCATCACTGTACTACTACGCTTCCTACCTCTAGTCTTGTGGTTATGCGAAAAAATTAATAACCTTCATTTCTTCATCCACTGTGAATTGGGAATTTTATTATTTGCAGCTAGGGCAACCCGAGGGACACAGATGCGCATGTCCTTGACTCCCTTGCCCCTCTGTCTCCATCATACCTGTTGAGGAGAAATGCCAGCTCTGGTTGAACCCTACCACCTGCCTTCCCTGCACCTGTACCCAGGTACCTGAAGATGGCTAAAGGGAAATTTGTACACTCTCTGGCTGGCTGACTTCACATTAAATTTATAGCCATTGGCCAGGTGTGGTGGCTCAAACCTGTAATTCCAGCACTTTGGGAGGCTGAGGCAAGAAGGTCACTTGAGGCCAGCAGTTTCAGACCACCTTGGGCAACATAGTGAGACCCTGCCTCTACAAAAAAATAAAAAAATGAGCTAGGTGTGGTGGTGCAGGCCTGTAGTCCCAGCTACTCAGGAGGTTGAGGCGGGAGCATCGCTTGAGCCCAGGAGTATGAGGTTGCTGTGAGCTATAATCGTACTACTGTGCTCCAGCCTGAGTGACGACAGAGCAAGACCTCGTCTCTAAAAAAAGATATTATGATCATGAACCTCAAGTGGATACACAAGTGGATCCAGGGCCCAGGGGGCACTGCGGAACGTTCCTGAGGATGTCTGTTGTCTGCGTCTTCCTGGGCCTGGCCTGAGTGCTAAGGTGAACTCCACCTGATGTAGTCATTACATTCTAAGCTCTTAAATTCCCCCTGAAGTACGATTTCCCCGGTTAGGGCCCTGTTACCCTGTTCAGAAATTCTCCTGAATGCTTGGTTGAGGACCCTTGGGCTTACCAAAGAACACAAAAGGGTAGTCTCTGTGCAGGGTCTGGGGCTTCAGAGCTGCCTTTAAGAAAACTGCCAGCTCCTTAGCAGTGAGCAGTTACGGGTGGAAAATTCCAAAGTACTTCTGCCTGCGAGCTTTCCAGTCTGTTTTCACACTAAGCATCTCTAACCTTGATCCCTGTTGACTGTTGTCATTGTCGTGGTGAAGATTAAAAGAGGAGGTGGAAATGCATTTGGGGTGGGGGGTGGGGCGATAGGAAATAAGGCCAGGGCTGCCGGGAAGAGAGAACCCTGAAGGACAGCGCTGGCGGGCACGGGGTGTGTCTGGGCTCACACGGGGAGCGGGAGGAGCGGCGCCCACGAGGCTCACCTGGAGGAGCTGGCATCTGAGTGACCTCCGAGGACAGCGGCGTTTCCGAAGGCACAGAGGAGCAAAGTGCGGGTCGAGGGCACGTCTGGGGAAGGTGGACGCGTCTGGGCAGCAGAGCCAACGGGAGGAGGGACGACGAGTCCAGGACCCGGGCAGGAGTCGGCCAGCTTGGACCTCACGGGCCCACGGACCGCGCTGCGAGGCTGCTCCGATGGGACGGGCCGCGCCTGGCGGGCCGTGACTTTCTTACTCCGCGCTGGGTGAACGCAGGACGGATTTCCGCGTGCCTGACCTGTTGTGAAAAGCCATTTAGTTAAATGGGTTCCAGGTGATTTCCTTGATTGCGACCCTGAGGATTTATGCAAAAAAGGGCGCACGGGAAACCCTTGCTGGAGGCTGCTCTGGCTGCGGCGCCAGCCCGCGTGCGGCGTGGGGGGCGGCTCCGTCTTCCCCGCTCCTCTGCCCGCGTGGGCCACCGCCACTGTCCTGGTCCCTGCCTCATTTGCTAGGCTGCGACCCCACGGTGACGCTGGAATACGACTCGCTCATAACCGCAGCTGGAAAATTAAATTTTATTTTCAACACATCTTTACCCTCCTTGCTGCCGATGTGCCTGGCTGCAAGCCCGTCTCCCTGTGGCTTTGGTTTTAGTGTCTGGCCATAAACCCCGCAATGTTCCAGCTGCTATAAGCTGGTCCGGGTGTCATGTTCCTCAATAGAGTTAATTAAATTCCAAGCACAGTGCGTGAATGGAGATTATAAAACCCCTTGGCTGGAGAGAGCAGGTTGGATGCTCTCGACCACATTTGGGCGAACGTTTGGATAGTCTCTTTACAACCGTGGTGACCCAGAGTGGGTGGAGGCCATCTGGGATTGCGTGGGACATGGCTCTTCTGAAGTCTTTTTAAAAATCCTACGATGTTTTTCCCTCTTTAGATACCCACCCAAGAGGAATGAAGACATTTGTTCACAATAAGGTTTACACGAGAATGATCCTAGGGCATTGTTGGTTTTAGCCCCAAACTGGAGACAACCCAGGAGTCCGTCACCAGGAGCGTGGAGAAGCAGACTGTGGTACATCCATACGACAGACAGCTGCCCAGCAATGACAGGGAACAAAGTACACAAGAACGACGTGCTGGGTGACTTCATTTCATGAAGTTCAACAACCAGCAAGACTAATCTCTAGTCACGGGGATCAGAACAGTGGTTCCCTGTGGTGTAGACGCCACTGGGCAGGAGGGCAGGGGACATTCTGAGGTGATGCAGGTCCCTGTCTCGAGTGCTGTGGTGTTTGCACTGGTAGATTTGTTTATTAGACTCATCCAAGTGTGCACTGATAACCCGGGCATCTCCTACTGTAAAGGCCACGGCACAGTGAGAAGGAGTTCCACAATGACACACCCTGGGAGTCGGCATGGATTAGCATCCAGCCCTCTCACCTGTCAGGACAGAACTCCTCAGGCAGCTGTGCTCTGGAGCACGGTGCAGACCTGGAGAGGGACAGTCCCCTGCTGACCTCTGTGGTCTCCTCACAGACCCTCCACAGGTGTCCCCTGGGGCACAGCCTGGGGCCTTCTGCCCTGCGTGTCCAGGTCTGCACCTGCAGCTGGGCCTCGTGGAGGGGAAAAGGATGTTTGTGACATGGCTACTAAATGCACCTCGTGCTGGATGCAGAGAAAAAGAAAGAATTCTATTACTCAGAGTGTCCACCAGGGTAGTGGGTGGTGGGTGGTGGATGGCAGCCCGCTGGTGCCGTTCTTTCAGGGTTGGCATAACCTTTGCTTCCTTGGAATAGTTGGTGCCCACTTGGTGTCCCCCAGCGATGGCCAGCTCAACGTGGCCAAACAACACTCTCTGTCCCCCGTGAACGGTTCCTTCCTGCCCCTGTGTTTCTGTTCGTGGTTCCACCATCCACCCACGTGGTCAGCACCCAAACCTTGAAGTTGTCCTTGGTCCTGTTCTATCCATCAGCAAACCCCACCAGCTTCACCTCCCAAAGCTCCTGGAGTCCAATCCATTGCTCATTTTCCCTGGTTGTGCTCCTTCCTCCTGGACCTCAGCCTCTGCGGGCCTCCCTGCCTCCCTTCTCCCTGCACATGTCCCATCACGTGGCCTCCCGCTTAGAAGCCTCCAGGGGCGCAGCTCTGGTGGAGCCCAGCCCCACCCCGGTTCCCTGCCCACCTCCCATCGCCCCCCTGTTCCTTGCGCGCAGCCACACTGGCCTCCCAGGCGCTGGGTGCACCAAGTCCCTCCTGCCTCGGGGCCTCTGCATCTTCTGTCCCCTCCACCTGGCTGGGACATACTGTCGTAAGGCGGCTGTTTCTTGGTCAAATCCTGGTCCAAATACCGCTGCTCAGAGACGTCTCCCAGGGACACTTGATCACATGTGTCTTCCCCAGCCACGCCCCACCTTCCACCCAGTGCCATGCTCTAACCTGCTGTCCTGCTGTATGTCCTTCTCTGAGCTCACCACCATCTGAATTTATCTTGCTTATTCATTGCTTCACTTGCTTGTTGTATGTCTGCCTCCTCCTCGGCCAAGGGCGGTTGCATAATTGCAAGGCTCAGTGGAAGTGGGAACACAGGGCCTCCTGTTCAAAATTATTAAGCATTTCAAGGCAAAAACAGCAGAGCATCCGCCGCGTGCTGGGCGTTTCCAAGCGTGGGGCTCCGTGCACCTGCCCGGGTCTCCCTCCCGGAAATGTCCTGTCTCCACCTGTCACGGTGCGGGGAGAGCTCCCTGCGGCCAGGGCCAGTGTCCAGCTTGTCCACCACTAGGTCCCTGAAGCCAGGCGCCTGGGCTGGTCTACTCTAGGTGCTCAACAAGGACCCGCTGCATGTGTGAATGTCAGGCCACTTTGTGCCTGTTGTGGAATTTCGAGATATTCTTAACTGTCCTATGTGTTCATTCCTCCCCGCTCCAATTCATGTTTTTGGGGCAGGATTCCTATTTTTCGTGCTTCCTGTGAGGTCAACATCTGATGTTGGGTAACGAATACTTGTTGGTCCAGTGGTGTCAGCATCTCCTGGTCTTGGAACATTCTAGAATTTAGACTCAGATTGAAAATGGGAGATTTAAGTAGCCAGGATTGTTGCACCCTAAATCCAACAACTGGTGTCCGTATAAGAAAGTCACGTGAAGGCCCACGAAGCAGGAAGACCGTGGGGAGACTGAGGCAGAGGCTGGAGTGATGCAGCCCAGGAGCTGGGAGGGGCAGAAAGGAGCCTGCCCTGGAGCCTTCGGAGAGTTGTGCCAGGCATTCGCCAGGCATTTTCACATGTTGTTATCAGCTCGTTTCATCTTCAAACTGACTTGGTTTAACAGATTAATCTGGTGCTCAGATAAATTATGCAACCTGCCCAAACTCATGTTGTCAGGAGTGTTTGAATTCAGGTCCCGAGGCCCCAAACTCCACGATGTTTCTTCCAGGGCCCCAGGCCACCTCGACCCGGATTCACGTGTGGGCCTGTTCGACACGGCCGCTGGAGCCTTGGGAGGGGACGTGGCCCCGCTCACACCCGGGTCTTGGACTTCCGGCCTCCAGAACTGTGAGGAAACAGATTCCAGTTGTGCTAAGCCGCCCAGTCCGTAGTACTTCGTCACAGCAGCCCTGGACACGAATACAGACTACAAACTCGGTCTCGGGGATGACCCCTAACAGTGTGTGACAAATGTCAGTGCCGTGCTGGGTAGGAGGTTCCTCAAGGCGGGTGTCAGATACGGCTCCGGAGCAAACACCCCTGGGACGTCACAGGCCCCACACAAACCACCCCCCGAGGCCAACCCGCCAGAGCCCACCGCCTGTGTTCTTCCACACGTCCCCTCCTCTGCTCTTGGTCCCAAACTGACAAATGAGGAACTTGGGGCCTCCAGAGACGAGATGTGATGAACCCCATCGAACGTGTGTGTCGTGCTGCGGCTGCGAATCCGGGGCCCCGAGCTCTCTGGGTCAGCTGCACCGGACTCAGGGTTCAAGGAAGGTGGGGAGCTGACCCTTCCTCAGCTAATGGTCTCCATGACTCTGCCCCTCTGTCTGGTCCCAGGAGAGGGGTCGGCCCTCCCACCCCCGTCACGTCTGGGTCCTTCCTTGCCGCAGAGCCTGTCCTCCGACGGGGCAGGGGCTGTGCCCTCCTGTTTCGTGCTTGGCCTTAAATCACAACACTCTGCCTGCGCTTCGGCCAGCCCACCTGTGTGTCCTGCTCACGTCTCCGCTCTGTGTCCCTGGAACCCGCTGTTCTGGGTCTGGGTCACTGGCACCGAGGTTCGGGTCTGGAGATTCAGCAGCTCTAGAGGAGGCCAAGGGTGAGCTCTTAATGCAAACGCTCGGCGCACCATGGCTAGGCGGGAACCGCCAGGGCCACTGTGCCTCTGTGACCAGGGTGGCACCCGGATAACTGCCGGAGGAGCCTGGTGGGGCAGAGCCTGGGGTCACCCGGGGCCACTTGCTGTCGCTCCTCCTGACACGTTAGGTGACATCCATGAAGTCCAGCTCCTCTCCGGGCAGCAGAGTCACCTTCGTTCTTTCCAATAACTCACGAGGCACAGGAATCCCAGCACGGGGACACGGACGCTGTGAGTGGACTGCACACATGGCGTGGTGCCCGGAGCAGGCTCTGGACCCTGTGCGAGCCCACAAGGTCTCGGATGGGAGGGAAATCAGGGATGCGAGAATCTGGAGCTCCCTCCCCCCCAAAGAGAGACAGACTGCGAGTGACTGTGAGAAAGAACCAGGTGCCCCCAGGCGCCCCGTGCTGAGCGCTGGGCACACGTCACCTGGTTCGGCACGCGCACCAGTCTCAGGGCATTTCCACCGTCCTCCCCGCTTCATGGACTGGGGAATCCGGGCAGAAACCTGCCCGAGGTCACGCATCAAACCAGGGAGTCCACGCATTGAGCCTCACCCATGCATATGGCTTTTAAGCCCCACGCCCGTGTCGTAGGGAAGGCGAGGGCAAGAGTCGAGGGGGGACGCTCGGGAAGTATCGTGAACAGGGCTGTGGAGACCGAGATGCTGTTGATGAAATGCTTTTCCTAAGCACCTCCTCACCCACCAAAGAGCTGCTTATAAACAGGCCGGGCTACGTCTGGGGACTCACCACGATCCATGTTGGTACCGAAAAAAAGCCTTAAAAATCTCTCTTTACATTATTTTTATTTTACCCTGTAAAAAATACCTACTTTGGAGTATGTTTTATTATGGGCATAACCTATCTGCACAGTAGTACATAGTATGCTCCGTAAATAAATAAATGCAGATATATTTGTGAGGCATGCTCGAAAAATTACTACTCACGTGGGTGTGCCATCAAAAGAGCTCGGAGACCCTGGAATATTCTGGGCTCATGAACTAAGGGTTTGCTGTGTTTTAATCTAATGCAAAACCACATTGCAACATGTGAAGAAGTTTTTCTGGTGATGTCTGTTTTATTTCTTTATTTGTAAGCTTTGGGCTTGCAAATCTCTGCCCGGCAGTTGACCTCATTCTGTGCTCTCAGCAGCCCTGAGGAGCAGCCCTCGGTCTTCCCCTCAGGAGCGGGTGCGGTGTCACTCAGGGGGTGAGGCCCTCGGGGACACAGCATGTTGAGAGGTGGCTGTGGGGCCAAAGCCAGAGGCGCAGCCCTGCGCTGGCGCGGGGTTGGGGGGTGTTCTCTATCTGTGAGGACGGCCAGAGGCTTGCGAAACTCAACTCCATCAACGGCTAACGTGGGAGAGAGAAGCTTCCTCAGGGTTGTTGCAGGAACAGAGTCCACACAGAAGCGGGTGCTGGGGGTGGCTGTAGGCCCCAAAACCCTGAGCTGGAAAAGATGACTTAAAAGTTAACGGCAGTAAAACAGAGGTAGCCCAGGGGTCGAGATGATCCGGGAACCTCACCTCCCATCCACCAGCCACCTCCTGAGCTCCGAGCCCAGCACAGGGTCAGACACAGTCAGCAAAATGATAAACCAAACCTTCCTCTGCCACTGGGTGCCCAGGTACAAAGATTCTGCAAATACGGTGAGGGTCCGGGAGAGCAGTGTCATGAAAGGAACATTGGACAGTCGAGCAGAGACAACCAACGCAACTCACATAGTGCCAACAGGCATGCAGGCTGGCACTCGGTCCTTGGGAGAGCAGTTCTGTAGTCTCTGATTAAGCTAAACGCACACACCCCCTTATGACCCAGTATTTTCACTCCCGAGTATATATCCACAAAAAGTCATTGCTTACGACCACAAAAAGACACATACAAGAATGTTCACGGCAACTTTTAATTCTAACAGCCCCAAACTGGAACCCCCCAAAGATCCATCAATCGTAGAATGGGTAAATAAATTCTGGTATGTTCATGGAATGAAATATTAATACTAACAACGATGAACATGAATGAACGACAACCATGTGATGTGGGTGAATCACACAGACACTCGTGGCCAGAAGCAAAAGGCCACTTGTATATGATCACTTTTGTATGAAGTTCACAAATAGGCAAAACTTACCTATAATGATAGAAGTAGAGGACCAGTAACCTGGTGGGGGGCGTGGGGAGTGGGAAGAAGCACGAGAGAACCTTCTGGAAGCTGGAAATAGTCTATATCTTGATTTGGTTGATGGTACACAGGCAGGAACATATGCAAAAACTGAATTGTGCATTTCAGATGTGGGTGGTTTACTGTCTGTGAGGCATGCCTCAATAAAAGTGATGTTTAAAAATAACCAAAACCCATTATCAAACAGAAGGGAAAAAAAAAGGACAATTCAGGTACTGAGTAGAACTATGTTCCAGTTAATTCCCTGGGGGAACTTCTTCCTTCTGTTTGGAGAAAGCAGAATCTTAGCCTTTGAGTCATTCTTACCCTCACAGGAGCTTCCTGAGCAGAAATATGAATCTTCACAAAAACCTTTGTCCAAGTCCTCATCCCCCGCACCCCCCCCGGCCTGTGTCCCCATCTCTAAGGGCTGTAACACCCTCATCTGTCCCTGGCAGCAGGGAACGCTTTGAGATGCATCAGTATTGCAAAGCCAAATTGCCCTTTCCTTGAAGCCTCATTGAACAAGATGTGTTTTGGAGATTGGATATATGTAGATATATTTAGTTTCTAAAAACAACACCCTGTATTTGAGGGTCTGCTGAGCCAGTCTGCTCGGGGAAACGTTTAAAGCTGTTTTAATATTCAGAAACCCGTGGGCAGAGGCGTCCCGCACCCATCAGGTATCTGCAGAGCCAGTGGGCAGAGAGACGGCTGACGGCGCCCCAGCGAGGGGGCCCGAGGGACTGGGGCGGGCTCCTCTACTGGCGCCAACTGTTCGAGCAGAAGAGAGGGGGCACAGTCGGTTTGAGAGCGGCTGAGCAGGTTGGCATCAAATCTGAAGCCCAAGGGAGGCACTCAGAGAGTACTCAGAGGTTGACTGAACAGAAGACGAAGCAGACAGCGTTCAGAGTCTGAGTTCCCCACTCCTTTCTGCTAAGTGGCGTGGAGCCAGTGCTGGATACGTCGTCCAAGTTGGAGGGCTTGTCACGTCCCTCGGGCCTTTCGATTCTGCACCCCCTGCCTCCCTCACCAACACCCCACCTGCCCGCCGAGACACCCCAGTCCTTCCTTGTCTCTCCCTCCATTCCACCCTGAAGAGAAGTATTTACATTTTGTTCATCATAAAACGCTGAGCTTGGTTAGGGGAGGGGGCTGGCATGATGCGAGGGGGTTTGCATTTTGTTAATAACAGGGACCCACCCTGGAGCTGGTGCCTGAATCTCCAGTGCCCTGGAGACTTCCAGCCCCGAACTCCCAGCTATGCAGGATGCGTGGACGTGGCCAGCTGCGCCCACCCGCTTCCCCACCCAGACCACAGGTGTGTGGAGTGAGGAGGTGACTGAGACCTTGGCTTATAATTTCTAGCTAGTAAAATCCTCACTTTTTAAAAAATACCTGTTCTAAATTCATTTGTGCTCTGGGCCTTTTAGCACATGCTCATGATGTGCGGGGCTGGGACGGGGCTCGTCTGAACGCATATAAAACTACGAAAGGGGGAAAGGAGGTCCTGAATGTTGACGCCTGGGCTCCAGGACCCTCAGCCCCCCACCCCGATTCCCAGGCTCCTCCGCCCCCGCCGGTCACACGCGCCGGCCCGTTCTCGGCCTCTACGCGGCACTCGCCTACGCTCTGTGCCAGGAGGTCTCTGCAGCGTGATGAGGGAACATCTGGGGCACGACGACAGCCGTTCGGCTTCCGCAGGTACCGAGCGCCGAAAAAGACACGGCCGGGTCTCATATGAACTCTCCCTTAACCAGAATCGCCGAAACAACAGGGGATTCGGGTTAATTAAAAGAGGAAAGAGGCGCTAGGATTAATTAGACAGAGTGAGAAAAAGACTTTATTGCATCATGGGTTGCAAACTGTTTGAAGCGCAAATTGACTTTCTTGCTCTTTTAGGTCCAGTGTATGCATATAAATCTTTCTGGGACTCAAGGATTGTCTTAGCTTTAGCAGTCGCCACGCAGGAGAGGAGGGACCTGGCTCACATTCCAGACGGAGCCACGTCGGTGGGATGTGGGTAAATGTCTAACAAGCTGCCCGCCTGGAAAAGAGCTCGATTTGTGGTCTTTGCCAGTTTCCGTGGTGTGAACACTCCCACCACCAACCTCAAGCCACTAATGCCACGTACCTGAGGGTGGGTGAAGTCGGGTCAACACGTGCACAATCGACTGTCACAAGGGGTACAGGCCGGCTCGGGCCCGCCCCAAATTGTGCCTCTCCCAGAGACCTTCTTGTCTCAGTTCCAGCCATGAATTTATCCTGCTCTCATCTGACTCCTTTTGCCTAGAAGGCAAGTGCAGATGGAAAATCTGGCCACATCGAGGCTTTGAGTCCGTTGCCGGCCGATGAAAATTGGAGACAGCGCAGGTTCTGTCCTTCCCTTCGAGATGTTGTTGATTTAATAGGAACTCGTCCGACAGAGCTAATCGTGAGCTTGGGGCTCCACATTGCTCTCTGCAGGGAGACTGGCGTGGACAGGAAAACGCTGCTCTCGCTCCCCTTCTCCTCGCTCCCCTCGATCGAGGGCTGTGCTCCTCGCCCAGGTCCAGAAGCCGGTTTTCCTGTGTTTCCCACATTGACTCATTTCTCATGAGAGGAACCGCTCTCTGAGGAACCTTCCATGAGGTTCCGTGAACCTGGCCCAGGGAACCTCTTCCCAGTGTGGTGGGGTCCAAAGAGCCTCCCCGGCCCTGGCTCCACGCAAGGAGAAGAGAAAGCCCCGTGTCACTGGGACACCCAGGCAGGGGCCCCACCTCGGCCCTTCCACAGTCCCTGTCTGGGGGAGGATGGGGCACGAGAGACTCGAGAGGAGAGACAACGTTGTCACCAAACCCACACTTGGAAATTTGAATCTTGTGTCCTCCCTCACCCAGCTTCCCTGAGTCTTAAAAATACTGGTTTGGCTGCGGCTAAACTGTTATGGCACACGCGTTACTGACACAAAGATGTCGCCCGAATTGACCGATATCGTAAGAACTTTTGCCAGATGGAGAATGTGATCAGATATTTAGCTTCTCCAGCTGAGAGGCAGCGGGGAGAGGGGTGTATCGACCCTCGGGGACCCCCCTCGGCGCCTCATCCAGGTGCCTTAGCCCTGGGCAGGTCCAGGGACACGTCTGTCTCAGCCCCTGGGTGCGAATCCTCACTGAAGAAAGCCTGGCAGGGGGCGAGGGGGAAAGTGAGAGAGGAAGGAAGGGTGGCGGAGGTGAATGGGACGAGAGGGAGGAGGGTGGGGGCACAGAGGGGCCGGAAGGAGGAAGGAAAACCAGGGATGGAAGGCGGAAAGAGCTTCCAGGCCCTGACACCTGCCCCCTGCCGAGGCACCTCCCTGCCACCTCCCGGTGTCCGCTGGTGAAGGGTGGCGGACGGTGGTTCTGAGGTATTTTCACTTCTCATCTCAGCAACGGCGAGGTTCCGAAGGTCCACTGCAGCCCAAGATCTAACATGGACCACGCGCATGGGAACGCGTGCGGCTTGGGTTAGAGAGCGTCGCTCGGGAGGTTTCCAAGAAGGATTAGAAGCATCACCAAAAAAATTTTTTTAAGGAATCAGATCATGTGCAACATTGCCCCCTTCCCAGAGCATTCCGAAGGAGCAAGACGCCACGGTGGGCTGTCGAGGTGGGCAGGGGGCACATTTGGGTGCCGTGAGCGGGGAGCTGACACTGGAAACAGCCATGGGCAGGGGGCGCCTCTGTCACTAGTGTCCAGGGGTCTCCAACAGGTTCCCTCTGCAGAACTAGCCAACTGGAGCCACGCTGGGGGAAAATCCATTATATTTTCTGAACCATTACTTTTTTAGTCTAATGTAACGCGTCTAAGGGAAGATTGTCAAAATCTTGCCTGCAGAATGGACACACCCCTCCTGCACATACCACTGCCCTCTGCCAAATGTGAAGGAAGTCGGGAAGGTCTCGGGTGGGCCCCTGCCCGAAACTCCTCTCACGTCTGCTGGCCGTGAACTAAATTCCAACCTTGGACACGACGCCGTTGGGATCTTTAGGACCAAGATTGCGTTTTCGTCAATTTCATAATCCTCCTTCTTCCCTCTCACCTTTCACTCAGTAGCGTAAGCGTCAAGTATTGCCGGGACAGGTGGGACGGTGGTTTCTGGGAAGTTCCTTCCCTACTCTTTTCAACTTATCATTAGCGACAAATGCCCCCAAACCTGTTTTCTAGTTCCAGCTCTGGCTCAAATTGGCCACGTGGCCCTGGCAAGCCGCAGGCCCTTCAGATACCCGAGTTTTGATATTGCACCACAGTCGCACAGAAGGTCACCACTGGGAGGAGCTGAGTGGGGGACATGTGCCCCAGCAGCCTGCCCTGCGTGTCCATCCCACTGACTGTAAAAGCCAGTAGCTGAAAATAACCGAAACGTCCATTTGTAGCAGCCTGGATAGATAAACTACGTAACGCTGACACTATGCAGCAGCTTAATGCAGTTAATGGATTAATATATTTAATGCAGCAATTTAATGTATTCAGACAAATTCAATTTCTGGGCTCCTGGGCCAGTGTGTCGGCGAGAGTCCATTTCATCCAGAGTTAGCTTCGAGAAGCCGAAGCTCTCTGGATCAGGAAAGACATTCTCTTTTGTGTGGTTTTCTAGACATTTAGACTGTATTTTTGAATCTGGACCAAATGCAGTTGCTGTGGAAGCAAAGGGTCTCTTTTCATTTCAACGTTCTTCTTGCTCAGATCCGAGGCCGTGAGCGGCTACCAACAGGTCCCTGTGCGATGGTTCCGCAGCTGGCGTGGGACGGGGAGGGCGCTGGCATGTTCAAGTTCAATCACGCATTGGATGATGTGGTGGAGGAAAAAAAGACGCAAAGCCCAAGGCTCACCGTGGCCTGAGTGTGACCAGCTCACGTCCTGCCCGGCCACGTCCTCGCTGCGTGGTCCCAGCTGCTCCCGGAAGAGCCTCGCTCAGCCACGGGTCTCTTCGTTCCTGAACCCCGCTCTGTCCGACACTGACCTGGTTATTCGAAATGACCTTATTCATTGGTTTTCCGTCTGTCCATTCCCCCAGAATGTCAGCGCTGTGAAGACGGTGACCTTGTCTGTCTTATTCACGTCTCTGTCCCCAGCGTGTAGAAGTGGCCGAACAAATGCATGGTGGTGACCCTGGCAAAGGTCACAGCCGCTTGAGGTTCTCCCTCAGGGGCGCTTCTGACAGATCCATAAAGCTCGTCATGCTCAAGTTGTTCCCATTCTGTTTTGTTTCATTTATTTACTTTTTGAGACGGAGTCTTGCTCTGTCGCTCGGGCTGGAGTGCAGTGATCACAGCTCACTGTGCCCTCCGACTCTTGGGCTCAAGCCATCCTCCCACCTCGGCTTCCCAAAGTGCCAGGATTCTGGGCGCCGTTTTATTTACACACAATCAGATATTCTGAGCTAAATGCTGACACTGCGGGGGAGGAAGGGCGCCCCCAGGTGCTGGCACGGTTGCTGCAGTCACCCCAGGAGGAGGGACACGACCCTCAGCAGCTCAGTGACCTTCACTCGGGGTTGAGCTTTGTTCCTCGCACATCCCTGGCCGGCAGGGAAGGCTGGGGCTGGCCGCTGTGGGCTGGCAGTTCCGGCCTTATGTCCTGTGATTGGAAATCTCTAATGTCCCCTTCCCACTCGTGTCTGTGCCCAGAAGTTTCCGTCCCTGTGTCATGACCGATGGGTCCTTCCCTCACCTGTGCGCATCCCCGGCGTCCTCCTGTTGGCGTGTGCCCCAAACACTGGCAACAGCAGCAGCAGCGAGAGACAGTGTCCCTGGAGCCCCCAAAAGGGCAGGACGGTTCTGACCCACACTTGCATCACCCCGCGAGGTGGCCAGGGCGACACTGGCATCTGGGTCTGTTCTCTGTTGTGTCTCAACGCCTCAGTTTCAGTTCTGCCAGTTCCTTGAGGTCAAGCTGTGTCTGACCCTTCTCTGCACCCCCTGTCGTCCCCGGCAATGGCTTGGTGAATCCAGTGACATGGGGCTGGCTGGGCAGAGAACCTTCTGGAACATCTTCCTGACCTTGCCAAGGCCTCATGCTGCCTTGGGAATTCAAGTTGGCTGCCCAGCATGGGGTGGGCTGCTGGGTGCCACCACCCCAGAGCCACCCATGCCCTATTCCGCCCAGATCTGTGCCAGGGTCCCCAGATTCCAGCAGGGACCTGGCCCTTCCCCACACCTTGTTAATCCACCCAGGAGGTGGAGCCCACCCGGCCCCACACCCCCCACAGAGGCCAGGAAGGCCACCTGCAGTTGGAGAAACAAAGGTAGACTCCCAGCACCAGGGGCGGGACACAGGCGCCAGCAGCACTTGTCTTGGCCTGGAGGGGCCAGGCACCGAGAGCTGCCTCCACCGTCCCTGTGTTAGTCACTCGGCTGCTGGTCACAGGTCTACCGCCCCTGGGGGCCCTGTTGTGCAGTCTCAATCTCCCTTTCTAATGAGAAAGAGGAGAAGGGTTTGCATCCACTTACTCCCAGGAAGGACGTGTGCTTTGGTTTCCAATTGCCGGCCGGCCCCAGTGCAGGGCTGGACACCCCGGGCCTGCGAGGGTGGCTTCCCCACCAGCCTGGGGGACTTTAAAATGCAGGTTGTACAGTCCTGACGGCCAGGAAACGTATGTCCATCTGTCTTTGGGTTTGCATGGACTCAAGGACACCTGTTGGGAGTGTCGCTTTCTGATAAGGATCTGCTACCCCCTGGTCCCCACACCACTGGGACAGTTCATGGCATCACCTGTCCTGTATCGGCTCGTGGTAGATGGGATGGAGGCATGGACCTCCCTGGCTCTCCTCCTGCTTCCCAGATGCCTCCTCGTCCTTGCAGGGCTCTCTCTGGCACCACCAGGGGTCTGTGCGGTAAAGACAAGACTTTTACTCCTAAATGTGCTCTCCTTATTGTCTCCTGTTGTCTTGGACTGGCCGGGCTGCTGTCGCAGAACACAGCAGAGTGGGCGGCTTACAAACAACAGAAATTCATCTCTCAGCTCTGGAGGCTGGAAGATCGATGAGTTGGCGGATTCAGAGTCTGGCGAGGTCTGACTCTCGGTTCACAGACGTCCCCTCACATGGCAGACGGGGAAGGAGCTGTCTGAAAACCCTTTTATGAGGGTAGCGATCCCACTCCTGAGGGCTCCACTCTCAAGACCTAATCACCCTCCTGGAATTTTATATATAACAGTGTGTTCTCGTCTTTGTGTGGCTTCTTCCTCAGCATAAGGATTTTCAGATTTGTCCACGAGGCTGCAAGTCCCAATAGTTCATTCTTTTCATTGCTGAGCAGGTTCCGTCGTCTGAATGTGCTGCAATTTGCTGATCGGTTCACTGCTGATGGATGTACAGGTTGTTTCCAACACAGGCAGTTGCAAAGAACGCTGCGATGAACATTCTTCTACAAGTCTTTGTGTGGACATAGCCTTTCATTTCTCTGGGTAAACTCCTGCAGTGGAGTAGCTAAATCATGTTGTAGGTAGGTGTATGCTTAACTTCTTAAGAAACCGTCAACCTGTTTTCTAGAGTGGCCGCACCACTTCACGCTGCCACCAATGGATGAGGCTTCCAGTTCCTCCACAGCCTTGCCAACACTTATAGTCATTTTAATTTTAGCCATTCTAATAGGTGTGTAGTGGTAGCTCATTGCAATTTTTGAAACTTTTTATTTTTAAACTGATTATAGATTCACAAGAAGTTGCAAAGTTATTACAGAGAGCTATGGTGTGCCCTCCCACCAGTTTCCTCCAATGATCATGTCTTGCATAACTAAGTACAGTTTCAAAACCAGGAGATCGACATTGGGATTAATACAATGTGTGTGTAGATTCACGTAGCTCCCACCTCAGTCAAGACACAGAACTGTCCACACCACAAAGATCTGTCTCCTGCCACCTCCATTAGTCACCGCTCCCCCACCATCCATAAGCCTTGGCCACCACTCACCTGTTCTCCCTCTCTATGATTTTGTCATTTTAAGAATGTTACATAAGTTCACAGTACGTGAACTTCTGAGACTGGCTTTTTTCATTCAGCTTAATGCTCCCGAGAACCATCCAAGTTGTTGTGTATATCAATACTTCACTTCTTTTTATTGCTGAGCAATATTCTAGACCATGGATATATTACTGTCTATTTAACCTTCATCATTTCAGTATTTTGACTTTTAAAAAATAAAGTTGCCATGAACAATCATGTACAGACATTGGCGGAGACATAAGTTTACATTTCCCTGGGATAAATGCCCAGGAGTGTAATTGCGGGGTTGTATTCTCATGGTGTGTTTGATTTTTAAAGATAAGCCCTGCTTACCATCTTACGTTCCCTCCAGCAGCGTATGAGACATCAGTTTTTCCACATCATAGCCAGCATTTGGCGCCGTCACTATTTTCATCTCCGCTGTTCTGATAGGTGTGCACGGATATCTCATGACAGTCTAAATTGGCATCTCCCCACTGGCTAGGGACGCTGAAAATCTTTTCACATGTTTATTTGCTGTTCTATAAATCCTCTTTGGTGAAATGTCTTTTTGTGTTGTTGCCCATTTTCTAATTGGATTCTTTGGTTTTTATGTTACTGTTGAGTTTTGAGAGTTCTTTATATATTCTAGATATGAGTCCTTGGTCAGATACGTGATTTGCAAATATTTTCTCATCGTCTGTAGTTTTTTTCATTCTCTTCTTATGGTCTTTCATAGACGAAATGTTTTCAATTTTGATGAAGTAAATTTTATGGATTTTTTTTTCTTTTTGTGCCTTTGGTATCAAATCCAAGAATTCTTTACTGAGACCTAGATCCCCAAAATCTCCTATATTTTGTTCTCTAAAAGTTTTAGAAAATTATATTTTACATTTCAATCTATCATCCATTTTGAGTTAATTTTGGTACAAGGCATGAAATTTAAGTTGGGAATCAATTTTGACATATGGATGTCCGATTGCTCCAACACCATTTCCTTTCCCCATTGAATCATCTTTGCACTTCAGCAAAAATCAGTTGGCCATACTTGCGCGGGGCTATTTCTGGGTCCTCTGTTTGGTGCTATTAATCCATGTGTTGATCCCTCTGCCAATAGCTGGCAGTATTGATTACTGTCGCCATATAAGTCTAGATATGGGGTAGAATTGTTCTTCCCGCTCCTTCTTTTTCAGAATTTAGAATTTAGTTATTATAGTTCTTCAGCTTTTCATATGAATTTTATAATAATCTTGTCTGTGTCTACAAAGAGATCTTGTTAGAATATTGGTAGAAAGTGTGTTAAGCTTATACACTAATTTAGGTAGAAATGACAACTTTCCTCTGTTGAATTTTCCGATCCATGAACATGATGTCTCTCTATTAATTTAGATGTTTAAATTCTTTCATAAGCAACTTGTAGATTTCAGTGTACAAGTCCTATACATGTTCTGTTAGTTTCATCCCTCAGTATTTCATTTTTTGAGCAATGGTAAGATGGTATTATAATTTATTATATCTATTAGTGTATAGAAAACAATTGATATTTGTAATGTGATCATATCTATAGTGACCTTGCTGAATTCACTTACTAGTTCTACAAGTATTTTTTTAGATTCTTTGGGATTTTCTACACAGACTATTATGTCATCTGCAAATAGGGAAAGTTTTATTTTTTCCTTTTCACTGTGTGACTTTTCATTTTCTGAATAGAACTTCCAGAACCACGTTGAACAGCACGGGTGAGAGTGGAAATCCTTGCCTTGTTCCCAGTTTTAGGGAGAAAGCTTTCAGTCTTTCACCATTGAGTCTGTTAGCTGTAGGCTTTCTGTAGATGCTTTTTATTAAGTTGCAGAAGTTTTCCCTCTATTCCTAGTTTTCTGAGAGTTTTTTCATAATAGATGTTGAATTTTATCAAATGCTTTTTCTGCATTAATCAATATGATCATGTAATTTTTTTCTTTAGTTTGTGAATGTGATAGATTGTATTGATTAGTTTTCAAAGATTAAAGCAGCCTTGCATGCCTGGAATAGACTCCACTTGGTCATGGTGTATAATTCTTTTTATATGTTGCTGGATTCTATTTGCTAATATTTTGTTAAGAACTTTTGACTCTACATTCATGCAGGACATTGGCCCGCAATTTTCTTTTTTTGAACTGTGTTTGTCTGATTTTAGTATCAGGCTAACACTGGCTTCATAAAATTTGTTGGGAAATATTCTTGCCTCTTCTATTTTCTAGAATGGATTGTGTAAAATTGGTATTAATTTTTGTTTAAATATTTGGTAGAGTTCTCCAGTGAGTCCACCTGGGGATTTCCTTTTCTGTAGACTGTAAACTATGAATTCAATTTCCTTAATAGTTATAGGGATATTTAAATTATCTTTTTCATACCGGGTGAGTTGTGGTAGTTGGTACTTTTCAAGGAGTTCATCCATTTCATCCAACTCATCAAATCTATGAGTGGAGAGTGGTTTATGGTAGTGTCGCATTATTATTCTGGTCTGCAGGATCGGTAGTGACTTCCCTGTGTCATTCATGATATTAATAATTTGTTTTCTCTCTTTTCTTCTTTGTCAGTCTTGCTAGAGGTTTATCAATTTTCTTAACCTTTTTCAAAGAATCATCTTTTAGTTTTGTTGATTTTGCTCTATCATTTTTCTGTTTTTAATTTCATTGACGTTATCTTTGTTATTTACTTCCTTCTCCTTTGGCTTCATTTTGCTATTTGTTTTAAAATTTCTTGAGGTGGAAGCTTAATGACTGGGGACTTCCCCCTCTGCTCATGTATTTAGTGCTATAAATTTCCTTCTCAGAACTCTTTTAGATTCAACCTACCAATTGATTTGTATTTTCATTTTAATTTAATAACATGTATTTTTTTTTTATTTTCCTTGAGACTTTCTCTTTGACCCATGGATTATTCAGAATTGTAGTTTTTAGATTTCAACTGTTTGGAGAAATTCCTGGACTTTTGGGGGGGGTATTGATTTGAAATAGATGGTTTGCTTTCTATAAATAGTCAAATGCTGTAAATATTGTTCTGTAGTTTGCTTTGTCCATTTAATACGCTTCAGGAATTGCTGCGTGTCACTACACAGGGATCATCCTCATTTATTTTAGCTGCTGCTAAAAACGGATTTGTGTTCCATACTATACAAGAATGCAGCCCTGCATGGTGGTTCATGCCTGTAATCCCAGCACATTGGGAAGCTAAGGTGGGAGGATTGCTGGAGGCCAGGAGTTTGAGGCCAGCCTGGGCAATATGGCAAGACCCTCATCTCTATAAAAAATGAAAAAAATTAGCTGGGCATTGTGAGACTCCAGCTACTCAGGAGGATGAGGCAGGAGGATCACTTGAGCCCAGGAGTTGGAGGCTGCAGTGAGCTACGATGATTGCACCATTGCACTACAGCCTAGGGCAACAGAGAAGAACCCCGTCTCAAAAAAATAAAGAAAGAAAGTAAAATAATGTAATTTATAACTACTACTGAAGAACTTACATGCAAATTTTTGCTCTTATAAGCAATGATGATATTAATATCCTTATTCTTGCCTTATTCTTCACCTTCTTCAGGTGAGGTCACTTTTCTGGGGGAGGTATCTAGAAAAAGACTTACTATATCAATAAGTACACATATTTTTAACTTTACTTACTATTAACACTTACCTTGACTCACTGTTTACCAACATGGTCCGCCTCCAGTCTACACTCTCAGTAGCTAATGAGAATTCCTGTTCCTACCTACTTTCCAATGCTGGATTTGATGAATAGTTTCATTTGTTACAAACTGGTGTGTGAAAGGTATTTTCATTTTTGTTTTAGTTGCACGTGACTGATTACTAGTGGGTCTGAGGATCTTTTAAAGAGTTTTGGCCATTTATGTTCCTTTTATACTTGTCTGTTTAGATCCCCTGCCCATTTTTCTATAGGATGTTTAGTTTGGGGCTTTTTCTTATGGATTTGTAGAAGTTCTTCACATATCATTGATAATATTCATTTGTTTTTCATAGTTGCAAATATTTCCTCCCAGCCTGTCACTTAGCCTTTAACTTTGAGGTCTATTTTTTCATATAGAACATTTTCATTTTTAATTAAATTTTTTTATTTAACTAAACTTTTTATGTTAGAATAGTTTCGCTTTACAGGAAGGTTGCCAAAAGAGTGGAGCAAGTTCCTGTGTATGCCATGCCCTGCCCCACTGTTAACATCCTATGATACTCCGATATGCTTGTTACAGCTAAGGAACCCATATGAATAAATTCCTCGTAACCCAGCTCCACACTTTATCCAATTGTACCAGTTTTTACCTAATAACTTTTTTTGGTTTCAGAATTCCATCCAGGATCCCACATTACATTTAGTCTTCATGTTCCCTTGTCTGTGTTTTTTCCCTCATGATCAAACTGGTTATGGGATTTGGGAGGAAGAGTACAAAGGTGACGTGGCCTTCTCAGCATGTCGTGTGACCAGCACGTGCCGTCTACCTGACTTATCACTTAGGTTAACCTTGATCATCTGGTTTGAGGTAGCGGTTTTGAGGTTACTCTGCTATAAAGAAGTTAAAGAAAGTCTAAATAAAATTCATCCCATGTTCATAGATCAGAAGGCTTAATATTGCTAAGATACTGATACTCCTCAAATTGATCCACAGATTTAGTACAATCCCTATTAAAATTCTTCCTCCCTCCTTCCCTCTTTTTCTTTCTTTATTTCTTTCAAAAATTAACAAACTATTTCTAAAATTCATATGAAAATGTAAGGGACCTAGAAAAGTCAAAACAATCTTGAAAAAGATCAATAAAGTTGGAGGACTCACACCTCCTGATTTCAAAACTTACTACAATAATCAAGGCAGTATGGTATTGGCTTAAGGACAAACATATAGATAAATGGAATAGAATTGAGATTCCACAAATAAGCCCTCACATTTATGCTCAATTGATTTTTTTTTTTTTTTGACAGAGGGGCCAAGATAGTTCAATGGGAGAAAGAAGAATAGTCTTTGCAATAAATGGGGCTGAGACAACTAGAAATCCACATGCCAAAGAATGAATTTGGTTCCCTACCTCACACTATGCACAGAAACTAACTCATGGAGGCTCATAGACCTAGTAAGAGCTAAAATTATGAAACTCTTAGAAGAAAATGCAGAAGTAAATCTTTGTGATCTTGAGCTAGGCAGTAATTTCTTTAAGACACCAAAAACACTAGTGATAAAGGGAAGATAGATAAGTTGGATTTCCTCAAAATTAAAATTTTTGTGCTTCTAAGGACGCTATTAAGGAAGTGAAGAGACAACTCCAGATGGGAGAAGAAATTTAGAAATCATAGATAAGCAACTTGTATTTAGAATATGTAAGGAACTCTCACAACTCAATGATAAAAAGATAAAAAGCTCAATTTAAAAATGGGCAAAGGGCTGGGCGCGGTGGCTCACGCCTGTAATCCTAGCACTCTGGGAGGCCGAGGCGGGTGGATCGCTCAAGGTCAGGAGTTTGAGACCAGCCTCAGCAAGAGTGAGACCCCGTCTCTACTAAAAATAGAAAGAAATGATCTGGACAATTAAAAATATATATATATAAAAAGTAGCTGGGCGTGGTGGCACATGCCTGTAGTCCCAGCTACTTGGGAGGCTGAGGCAGAAGGATTGCTTGAGCCCAGGAGTTTGAGGTTGCTGTGAGCTAGGCTGACGCCATCGCACTCACTCTAGCCCGGGCAACAAAAGCGAGACTCTGTCTCAAAAAAAAAAAAAGAATTATCAAGCCCATTGCACTAGGGGGTAGGGAAAAGCAAGAAAGGTGATACACTATCTTCCAAGTTTCACATTAATATTTATTAGGTGAAACTGACCTATTCTTATTTTTAGACAACTAACAGACTCAGCTTCATATTTTATCAAGGTTTTAAAAACAAAGTAATAAAATTAAAACCACAATTATTACTACACAACAATGAAAATGACTCAAAACAAAACCTGAAAATACCAAAGGCTGGCAAAGACGTGGAGCAACTGGAACTCTCGTGCATTGCTGATAGGCATACAAAATGGTGCTGCTACTTTGGAAAACGATTTGGCAGCTTCTTATAACATTAAACATGCACTTACTATATAACTTGGCAATCCCACTATAAGGTATTTACTGATGAGAAATTAAAACATGTCTGCAAAAAACCCATATGCAAATATTTATAGCAGCTTTATTTATACTCAGCAAAGTCTGGAAAACAACCCAAATGTCCATCAACTGGTGAAGGGATAAATATCACATATCCATACAATGGAATGCTGCTCAGCAATAAAAAGGAACTAACTATGGAAACATGTGACAACACGGATTAATCTCAAAGGCATTACAGTAAGTGAATGAAGCCAGACTCAAAAGGCTATTTATGTGTGATTCCATTTATATGACATTTTGGAAAAGGCAACACTATAGGGAGAAAAACGAAATCAGTGGTTGCCAAGGACTGGAGGTTAGGAGGGAAATTGATACAAAGAGGCACAAGAGTGTTGGAAATATTCTATATTTTGATTGTGGTGGCAGCAACATGATTATATAAGTTTCTCAAACTTTATTAAACTATAAACCTAAAAAGGGTGAATTTTTGTATGCATAAGTTATATATGAACTAATTTGACTTTCAAAAAATCAAAACAAGCCAGGTACGGTGGCTCAGATCCATAATCCTAGCATTGTGGGAGGCCTAGGCGGGAGGATCACCTGAGGTCAGGAGTTCCAGACAAGCCTGAACAACACAGGGAGACCCCATCTCTACAAAAAACAGAAACATTAGCCGGGCATGGTGGCGTGCACCTATAGTCCCAGCTACTCAAGAGGCTGAGGCAGGAGGATCACTGGAGCCCAGGAGTTTGAGGTTGCTGTGAGCTATCATCATGCCACTGTTCTCATGCACAAGCAACAAAGCGAGATTCTGTCTCAAAAAAATACATAAATAAAACAAATTTAAAAATAAAAAAAAATACATATATATACACACACACACACACACACACACACACACACACACACGTAATCTTAGAGTCTCCAAAAGAAATATAAACAATTCAGGAAAGAAGGAATTTAAAGGTTGGTGGTCACTTTCCTCCTCCAGGTATTTAACATTTTGCAAAGTCAAAGCCCTAAAGCCAGGAACATCTTTTTGACTTAAAAGAGAAAGAGACAAAAAGAGAGACATAAACTAAGGGGCCCTAGGGATAGTTCGCCAGAAAGAGCAAATATCTATCTCAATTTACAGATGATACAAGCATACATCTGGAAAAACTATAAGATAATTTATTAAAGTGGCATATAATAAAAGTCAACAGATAAAAATCAATAGTGTTCATATACATAAACAGAAATCCATAATTATAGAAGATACGTGAAAAAAAGATATTTACAATTACAAAATAAGAACAAAAAACACCTAAGCTTAAACTTAATAAATGTCTAATATCTTACAGGAGGAAACCTAATAAAGCGCTCCTAACAGACACAAAATATGAATATGATTTGAACAAATATAAAGGGACGCCACGTTCTTAGATAGCAAAACTGAACATCAGTGCAACAATGGCAGTTCTTCCTAAGTTAATGAATTTAATATGACCCCAATAAAAATACCTATTTTTGTTGTGGAGCTACAAAAAGTGATGAAGTTCATTAGAAAGAACAAACAGTACAAGTAGCCAGGAAAACCATGGCAAAGCAAGATGGGTTGGGGAGAGGGGCGCCTAGGCATACCAGGCACTAAAACATACATGGCAGAGATAACGGAAGAATCGTACAGTCAATAGTAGTTGCCAGGGGATGAGGGGAGGGGAGAATGGGAAGTTACTCTTAATGGGTGCAGAGTTTCAGGTTTACAAGATGAAGAGTTATGGAGATGCTGCTGGTGTAAATACATTATGAACATATTTATACTTAAAAATGGTTAAGATGGTAAATTTTATGTTCTGTGTGTTTACCATGAGTGGAAAAAACAAACCAACAATTTTTACTCTGCTCTTATACCACAACAATCAACACAGAAGACGTCTGTGACCAAACAAGTGGCGTTATTTCCCTCTACACCAAGCAAGCAATCGGCTCTGCAGCAGACACCAGCTGGGTGTCCTACAAATCAATTCTGACACTAGCTACCTGGAGACAGCGTCAGATCCCACAGATTGAGGACCCAGTCCCACAAGACTGCCCCCCACTTCAGACACCAGTCACAAGTCCAGACCCCTGGACTTTTGACTGACCAGCTTCAAGCTGGGCTTCCCATGACCCCCGCTTTGGGTTTGATTAATTTGCTAGAGCTATTCACAGAACTCAGAGAAACTCACAATTACTGGTTTATTATAAAGGATATTACAAAGGATACAGATGAAGAGATGCATAGGGTGAGGTATGGGGGAAGGGGTGCAGAGCTTCCATGCCCTGGGTGCGCCACCCTCCAGGAACCTTCAGGTGTTCAGCTATCTGGAAGCTCTCCAAATCCTGTCCTTCTGGGTGTTCATGGAAGCTTCATTACATAGGCATGATTGATTAAACCAATGGCCAATGGTGATCAACTTAATCTTCAGCTCTTCTCCCCTCCCAGGAGGTTGGGGGCGTGGGGCTGAGAGTCCCAACCTTCTTGTTTATTCACGTGACCTCCCCCATCCTGAAGCTATCTAGGGGCTGCCAGCCATCGATCAACTCACTAGCATACAAAAAGACATTGCTTTGGAGACTATGAGGATTTTAGGAGTTGTTGGTTTGGATGTGGTTTGTCCCCACTAAAACTCATGTCGGTGTTTAATTGCCAGCACAGCAGTGCTGGTGGTGCAGCCTTTGGGTCATGGTGGGTGGTCTTTGGGTCATGGGGGCAGATCCCTCAGGAACAGATTAATGCCATCTTGTGGGAGGTGTAACAGTAAGAGCCACCATCTTAAAGCTAACTAATAACTCTTTCTTTTACAGTGCTGAAATGCGTGCCTGCTTAAGAATCCCCAGGAACTGGCCTTGAACAAGTAACCCTGAAACCAAGATTGCAGGACTGCCCCTGAAGAAAAGTGCTGAACAGGTAACCTTCAGTTCTGCTGTGGTCTAGCTGACTGATGCCAGCCAGACCACTCACGATAACTGTGGGAACAAGATATGGTGACCTGCACATAGCCAGCTCCTGCACCTAGTTTTCCAGAACTCCTTTCCCTTTAAAATCCCTCAGCCAGCCTAAGAAATTTGAGATGATCTTCGAGACAATAATTCTCTACCTCCTCTGGCTGTGGCTCCTAACTAAAACCTATTTTCCTATCACCAACACTTGTCTCTCCAGTCTGGCTTTTTGAGCGATGGGTAGCCAGTAGCAACGAACACCTTCAGTGTTCAGACTATGATCTCTAAATATCATTTCCCATTTTAAAAAAACAGGACTCGAGAGAAATGACTGATTCCATATTTATTTATTTATTTTTTTAAAGACAGGGTCTCACTCTGTCACCCAGGCTGTACTACAGTGATGCAGACATAGCTCTCTGTAACCTAGAACTCCTGGGCTCAAGCAAACCTCCTGCCTCAGCTTCCCAGGTAGCTAAGACTACAGGCTTGCGCCACGATGCCCAGATAATTTTTAAAACGCTTTGTAGATACAGGATCTTGCTGTGTTTCCCAGGCTGGTCTTGAACTCCTGGCCTCAAGTGATCCTCCCACTTTGGCCTCCCATGTAGCCTGGAATATAGGTGTGAGCCACTGTGCCTGATTTGATTCCATATTTAGATTTGGAAATGTACCAAATTAGCCTGAAATATCTTGCAATATAAGAGAACAAAGAACTAATGAAACTAATGGGACTATGTCCAAAGGAAACTGTCTAAAGAGGCTTCCATTGGCAGGACAATTTAGCCACAAAAAATAACTGAAATGGACTGAAACACATTAAATATGTTAAAATGCATGAGTTCATAGGGATTTAAAAATCTCACTGGTTACCTTGGAGGATGCTGGGGAACGAAATCATTATTTTAAAGCTGATAAATAACCTGTCTTTCCTGTACAAATTGTACCTTGGGGAACCAAATAATTCACTAATTCATGAGGGAACATTATTTTTCCTAGAAGTATTCCTGCTAATATATGAATAAAAATAACAGAATTAAATATCACTATTTTACAAACCCCAAAAGAAATAATGGATCTGGGCGATGATCCATTATGTTATCAATGGTTGATAACATCATAAAAGAGACAAGCAGACATTATACGCTTCCTCATGGAAGTACATATCACTACTTAGGAAGTATTCTTGCCAGAAATTGAACCTGAATCTGATCAAGCCTTATTCTAACAGAAATACAGGGGACGGAAGAATACTGCTAAACATTACCACGAGGATATAACCAGCAAAATCCAAAATGGGAAACTACAGGAGAGGGAAAGAAAGAGAGCGAGTGAGCAAGTACATGTGGATTAAGAGAGATTTTCAACCAAATTCAGTGTATGGTCTTTGATCTTTGGATTTTGAACAACCAATTTAAAATACACATATACACATTTATAAGACAGCTGGGAACATTTAAACACTGACTAGAGTGTGATAATGCTATTATGATTTTTACACATATATATGCGTATATGTATATATTTTAAAGGCCCACTGTCTGAAATAGTTGCAGCTGGAATTATATGATGGACAAAATCTGCTTCAAAATGCCTGAGGAGGGAAAGAGGGTGAGTGTAGAGACGAAAAAGATCAGCCACTAGTTGATAACTGTTGAAGCTACATGGCTGGTATTAATATATATGAAATCATTATAATATTCAATCTACTTTTATATGAGTTTGAAATTTTCAATATAGTTATTTAAAAAATCATTTACTTCTGAACAAGACATTAATTATTCATCAATAATTCAGGTCTTTCAGGAAAAAAAATACAGCCAACACTCTGAGTGAACTCTTGCCTCTAATATACACACATAAACTTCATTATCACTTATTAACTATTTTACTGAATTTGTTTCAGTAATTTTATTGCCAAGATGAATTTTGCATCCTAGCAAGCATGAAGGTAGACATGCACATATTTTTTTTTAACTTTTTAAATTGTAAAATGTTACACATTTGAAAAGTGCATAGAATAAATGCTTATTAATGAGGTCAAGAAACAGGACATTGTCAGCATCCCAGAAGCTTCTCCATGTGTTCTTTCTGGGAAACCTGAGGCTCAGCCCACTGTTCCATGAATGACAGATGCCATGACTGGCCAGGGGTAAGCTAGGCCAAACCACAAAGTAAGTGAAGGTAACAAGGTTTGGTGTCTTCTCAGACTTCCCTGTCAGCTGCCTCTACTGTTAATAACTGTTTTTTTTACCCTGTGGGGTAAAAAAAAAAATTGATTTTAGCATTTGGGGATGTCTGTGTTGTAAATACACTCACCATGGCTAATTTTCAAACCTGATATCACTAAACGTGGAGATGGGAGGACATGGGCGTGATCAGCTCTTGCAAGCAGGCGTGAGTGTGTTCCAGCACCCTTCATCTATCCACACTTTGTGTGATGTCTACTTTCCATTCTTCTTCTTGGTGAGGTATGAATCCCTATTATGGTTTCAAATTATAATATTATAATGGCTTTCACTTATTGAAGAGTTATTACAAATCAGACTTCTTCATTTATTTTGCTTAGTTTGTTTTACCAGATAAAATACAGTAGGGGACATATTTAAACTGAGAAACTACTTGTTTATCTGAAATGCAAATTTAACTGAGTGTCCTGTATTTTTATTTGTTAGCTTTGGCAAACCAAAATTAATCTGGGGCCAGAATTTTCATGCTTTGAACCAAAATTTCACACAGGATCGTCTTCTGTTATTATCTTTCATCATCCAAACTTACCCATCCACCAAACTTGGCCTTGTGTGTATGCCAATAAGCAATATGGCTTTACCATTTATACCAGTTGTATTCCTAATGATTTTTGTCCTTAATGTTAAATGTTAAACTATATAAATACTAGAAGGACCAATATTTTTATACTTTGGATGCCAAGAAGCTGTTTTAAGCAACTGAACACAGACAGAAACCATAAGTGAAAAAATGGATAGATATGAGTTTACATACAAATTGCAAATGTCTCACACGGCAAAACACAAAACAAAAATAAATAAATAAGTTTAAAAGATAAATGGAAAATGGGAGAATATTTGCATTTTAAAATAGGATAGACCAAAAAAATAAACAAAAGACAAGCACTTCAATTAAAACATGGAAAAAGGATATGAAATTGAATTCACAGAAAAATGCAAATGTCCAATAAATATAAGAAGATATGCTCAACTTCAGAAGTAAACAAAGAAAAAATCAAACAATGAGATATCCTTCTTCATCTACCAGACAATTACTGATTGAAAATTTTGACAAATCTCACTATTGGTCAGGGTTTCGGGGAAACAGTCACTCTCAAAAACTGGGGTTAGAAAGGTAAACTGGAATAATCTTTTGGGGGCATATTAACAATACTATCAGAAATTTTAATATGAATAAATTTGACTCATTCTATTTTCATGAATGTATCCTAAGAAAAGACAAATGTGCAAATATATATAAATAAACATGCATATCACTGCACTACTTATTCTAGCAAAACCATCTGTCCTCAAACCTTCAAATATCTGGAATCTAATGACTAGCAATGTAGAATTTTTAAAATAAATATTCACCAAGTATTAACTATGAAAAAAAATGTATTCTTTCTGAACACAGTCCCTCCTCCTCTAGTAGAAAATATTCTAAGACTGAGGGGACAAAAGCGACTTTTTAAAATGCTGACTGCCTGATTAACCCTGAGTCTGGGAACGCCTCCAATATGTCTAGCTGATGTATTACTCTTTATGTAGAAACACCTATTCACTGTAAGTTCCACCTTTCTTCCCAAACGCTTGATGTTGCTGCACACATCATAGGCTGTGACATAGCAAGCTACACATTCCTCCAGAGCACATATATTTTTCCCCCAAGATATAAGCCTTAGGTCTGGGGGGTTGCAGTGTGGAGATCTTGCCTTATGGCCACCCAAGACCATGTTTCTATCTGTAAGTCCCCCTAGTCAATCATCCTGCATAGACAAGCTGGATTTGTCTGCCTCGTTCTTCGGTTTTTCGGCTCCTTTGGCATTTGGTGGTTGCTTTGCATATACAACCCTTTCATGGAATAATGATTATCTCTTCCCTGCATTTCTTTATATTTTTATTGCTTCCCAAACAATATGGTTTACTCGTTTTTTCTAACTATGTAAATAGAAGCATTTTGTACATATAATTGTAAGTCTTACTTCTCTCAGCCTCCATTATATTTTTAAGATTTGTCCATGTTGTTATGTGTCATGGAGATTCACACACTCTCACCGCTGTGTGGTAGTCCATTACACAAATATATTGCCATTTATCTGTTATACTGTTGATGCTAGTTTGAATTGTTTCCACTCTGGGATTTTTATAAACAGTGCCTTCATGAATATTCTTATACCAATATCCTTGTTTATATGTGCACAAGATTCTTTAGGCTATAAACCAGGAGTAGAATTGGTGAATCATAGGGTACATACATTTTTTTTTTTTTTGAGACAGAGTCTCACTCTGTTGCCCTGGCTAGAGTGAGTGCCGTGGCGTCAGCCTAGCTCACAGCAACCTCAAACTCCTGGGCTCAAGTGATTCTTCTGCCTCAGCCTCCCAAGTAGCTGGGACTACAGGCATGCGCCACCATGCCCGGCTAATTTTTTCCTATATATTTTTAGTTGTCCGATTAATTTCTTTCTAATTTTAGTAGAGGCGGGGTCTCGCTCTTGCTCAGGCTGGTCTCGAAGGGTACATTGACTTTACTGATAATGCCAAGTTATTTTCCAAAGTCACTGTATCAATTTACACTCCTTCTAGAAACATCTGAGAGTCACTATTCCATATTGCTCATGTTTTTAACCTTGCAACTGTCCTAGCCATGGCAAATACTCACATGTCCCTCATCAGACGAGCATCCTCAGCTCGGACCAGCAAACTTCGGATAAGATTAGAATTGTCAGCCATGTTGGCACTGAGCTTCTGATGCACTGAATGATATTCATCCACCTGGAGACCATGAACACTTAGGAATTAAAAAGGCCTCACAAACTTCTTGAAAACTAGACAGATTGAGAAGACGCTATTTATCATATACAGAGGCCCTTTTCTTTCCCTATTCACTTACACCAACTTAGCTACTTCCCATTATTTCATCTCCCCCTCAACAAAATAGTCTACACTGCCTCCAATATTCCATAGGACGCTCCATGTAGACCCTTCTCATACCTTACTTAGCACCAGGAGCCCTAGCAACACACATATTAGCATTTTAGGGATTTGCAGTGGGAATGTCGTTATACTTTGGGGCCAATCACAACCCTCCCTATTTTGATTTGTTTTGAATTTGGGTTTTTTGGAAAGATCTAAAAGTAGATACAACAGATAAGATGAAGGGCTAGCAAAAGAAAACGTTAATATGACATTTTTTTAAAGTATCCTATCCCCCTAAACCAAACAAAGCAAGCAGGGTGGTCAGGAGCTAACCACTTACTTTTATGGAAGAAATCCTTTAACTGGCAAACTCTCCAATACTAGTTCAATTTTTGTTTCAAGATTTATGAAAATTCTTTAAAAGATCACCATCACAAGTACATTTGTACTTATGTTATCATTAATCTCCTAAGGGAAACATATCAAACATTATTAGACTACCATATTCTCACAGATGTATCCACTAGGTGCCCTCACCTTAATTAGCACCTTTCGTAATTCCTCAAAGTAGGTGGGAAAATCCGCTTCTACCTGAAGGTCTTCAATAGCAAAAGACGATGCCATTGACTGGATGATATCACCAGCCAAATCAATATCGTCAGTATTGACAGTGATCTATGCAAAGTGAAAATAGGACAAGTTTAGCATCCTCAGATATTAGACAAAGTTAGCTGAAACAGTACCTTCCCCACATTTAACACAATTATTGAGCATATATTTATATGTAGTGATACATAAGATAAAGTTTAGTACTCAAGAAAATTACAAACTGCAGTCATTATTTCCAGCAGCTGGCACAAAGTTCAATCCTCTAGCCTTATAAAGTAAATGACAAAATCATTCAAACAGTAAAAATGATTTTGTTCACGTCTGTATTCCCAATCCTTCCCAAATTAGATAAGGAAGGGGTGAAGGGAAGGAGAGAAGGAGAAAATCTCTGTTACAGATTATGCCCCAGCATTTAAGATGGTAACACTAACAGACTAAATTGAAACATGTGATTTTATGACTTTGATACTGGTGTCCCCCCCTCACTCTGCACTGAATGGTAAACACCACATGAGAAATCTATGCCCATGACATTAAACATTACCTCTCCGTTAAGTTTTATTTTTATATACAGATGGCCACCATTCCGTAAGGATGTGAAACACACTTGAAATGGAGCATTCTGAATGTTACTGTCTTCCGGTAACAGAAAGTTCTGATTGAGCCACATAGCAACCTTAAAAATGAACACAATGAAATGAGCTTCCATTTTTAAAGCACGGCCATCCTTAAGGCAAGAGTTCTCCTTCTTTCTAGTGTTACTACTTGGTTAAAAAAAAGAGTTATATTTCACCCCCCACCAAGAAAACACTAATCATACTCCCTCCCCCCACCACACATACATGTTAAGGAACATTCATAATTATGCCGCATCCCACAGCAGGCATGATTTTAAAGAATTTTTTACTGAGACATAATCTTATATGCAATGTATAAATGATTCAGGTATGATGCTAAGTCTGCTACACAATAGCTCTTCTGTGGTTGTATCCCAGACAACATAGTCTGCTTAAAACTATTCCATTCATTCCTTAAAAAACATTAAATGAAGTGCATATATCACAGTCAGAGCTATATCCACACAATAAGTAAAGAATAAGTTTCAATGTTATGATAATAATACTTTTCAGTGGTCTGCATCACAGGACCCACGTAAGAACCACTGATGAGGACTTTTGGGAGGGCCCACCTTTAGAGTTTCTGGTTCCACAGGCCAAGCAGGGGTCTGAGAATCTACATGACTTAAAAGCCTCATCAAGAATTCTGAAGCCCACCCAGTTAAAGTCCACTAGTATTAGTCCTTTAAACTTTACAAGGTACTGTCAGATAATCCTCAGGGCCCTCCAAGGAGGTGGGCAAAACTAGCCTCATCTACAGATAAGAAAATTGAGCTCAGACTGGTGAGAGGAATTCCCCAAGATCACTAAGAATTTAATTATAATAGTCAAAATCGCACTTGAACCCAAAAATATTCCTAGCTCTAAGTCTCACTCTCTTTTCATCTTGATGCAGGTTCCTCTTAAAATACTAGGCCAGGACAACCACACTAAGACCATAACAAGAGAAAGAAATTAAAAACTGGTAAGAATTCACCTATAACTAAGGATTGCTCAGATTTTTTCTAAAGTGAAAGCAGATATTCTAGCAATATTTTTAACACAGATTATAAACCAACTCAAAGTTACATAGTTCTTTCATACCATGTTTGCTGCTACCAACTTAATACACTCATGTATTTCCCCCTTTCTATAAAATACCATGGGAAGGATTCCACACTGCAAAAGCATTGGAAGAAAAAAGCAAGGCTCTCACCCGCTGTGGCCGCTCTGCAATGGTGAAGTTCACATAACTGAGCGGCTCGCTGGCAGAGTCTGGGCTCGTCAGCGCATACATGGAGAATCGGGGCAGCTGTCTTGTCAATTCAAATACATGAAACTGGGTGCTGCGGCCAACCGGTGGAACACAAGAGAATTGTTTTGTATGGAATGTTATTTCAAAGTGCAAGGCCCAGAAAATAAAGTCACTACCTGGGTCATCAATTGATATTTAAGGTTTTCACTGAAGAAAAAAAACCCCAAAACACTTGTGGGTTAAAATACTACAGTAATGTATTGGGTTTGGAGTTTAGAGATAACACGAGTCTACATATACATGTGCACACACTAAGGGTTTAAAAAACCTAAAATAAATGTGAAAAGGCTTTTCTCGTCCACTCACAAAGCAGTTTTTCTTCACCAGTTGAGGCTTTATTTCTACACACACACACACACACACACACACACACACACACACACACACACATCTCCCTAATATAAAGATGCATCCTAACCCTTGTAGTCTTAGTAGCCAAAACTACAAGTTGACAAATTATCAATTAAACACATTTTTTAAACTTTTGTGATGAGATAATCTGACTAAAAATAAAAAATAATCATCTTAAACTTATATACCCTTTTTTCTTATCTCAATTTTTACACATTTCAAATTAGGGAAATAAAAGGTTACGTGAAATCTTGACTGGGTGGACAGAACCAATTAAATGGCTTCTTAGGGCCCACAAAATCCATGACATATAGAAAATCTAAACATCTAGCCCTTGTCTAAGTGCTGTCTCAAAAGAACTGTGATTTGCAAAGGGTCACCTGCTTCTGTAACCCACGAACATTTTCAAGTGCAGATCCACAGGGACGTCTTTGGGAGGTGTCACTGGGATGCAGATGGAGCTGGAGAGGCTGTGAGTGCTGGGATGCACCACATGGCTTTCACCTACAAAAATTCCCTCTGCAAAGATCAGCACTGCCCGGATGATGGTGTCTGCAGGAAGAGGGAGAACAGTTCAAGAACCACTCCAAGATGGCACAGGTGGTAAGCTGTCAATAACTGCTTACCATTAGAAGTGGAAATGCACAGCTCTGCGTGAGCAGCTTGCGTCTCGTTGCCCAGATTGACTGAGAAGGCGGCGTGGAGCGTGGTGTTGGCTGGGATGATGCCCCGTTGCCCATCAGTCTCATTCAGTGGACCACTCAATTCGGCCTGCAAAACACCCACTGGCTTCCAACTGGGTCACCAAAACAGCGAACTAACGGCAATTTTAAATAATACGGATATTCAGCTTCAAAAGGCAGGGTATTCATCATCTTATTTTATTAATCTGACTCTTCAGAATTTAGAGAACTCACCTCATCAGTGCTCCCTTGCTCTGTCTGGCCTGTGGGAAAATACCCTTGCCCCTTTCTATGGTTATGGTCCACTGTACCCCATCATGCCTCGTACTTTTTTTTTGTATTGTTCTTTTAAAGTCACAAAGAAAATTGACTTGGTACAGCATATTCAAATATACTAATGCATGACAGGACAAACTAAAGTCCCACTCCCCAGCTCATCCTTCAGCCAGTCTGGTATACACACACATATACAAAACTACAGTTTTGTGTTTGTCCATTTTTGTATTAATTGTTTTTGAGAAAGATAAAAGATACTCCATACATATTGTTCTTGCTTTGTGCCACTTAGTAATACCATAGGTGTCCTTCCCTAGCAGTCCAAGGATATATATACTTCGTTCTTCTGAGCTGTTTAACACTCCCCAGCACATACTCCCTGCTAGTGATGAACACTTACATTGCTTCCAGCTGTTCACAGCTACAAATAGTGCTGCAATAAATGTCTTTGGACACTCATGCAAATGTTTCTATAGCTTAGTTACCTGGAAGTGGAATTGCAAGATCAAAGGATACATGCCCTCTCAATGCTCACAATGGCAAATGGGCTGAAGCGAAAGGGCCCATACCCTGGCCAACACTGACACTCTCATTCTTCTTCCACGTTTGCTAATCCTCCCGATCAGTCGTAACTTTTCAGACTCCACTTCCCATTAGGACCTACCTTGGCGTTTTCCTCATAGTTACGGAGCTCTATCAACAGATTCTGCTTTTTCTGACTCAGCTCTCGGATCAGGTCCTGCTCTATGCTGGTGTCCATGAGGTTCCCCCTCATCTCAGCTGGGCCTGGAAGGTAGCCCCGGACTGAAAAGAAGGAAAAAACCCTCATGAAACTGAGGAATAGCCCAAGTATAGCCAGGTCTACTTTTAGGTCATCAACTACCTATTCTTAAAAGCAAAAACCTAAGTTCTCATCTCCCCAACTTAGATGGATTGATTAGAACTAGAGGATCTCAATATAAATACTTAATAGTGGAATTTCCTGGTATTTGGACCCTATCAAATTGAAAATTTGACTTTTCTTTCTTTTTCAAGACAGGATCTCACTCTGTCTCTCAGAATGGAGTGCAGTGGTGCTATCATAGCTCACTGCAACCACAAACTCCTGGGCTCAAGTAGCTATGACTACAGACTCGTATCACCATGTCCAGCTAATTTTTTTTCATTTTTTGTAGAGATGGGGTCTTGCTATGTTGTCCACGCTGGTCTCAAACTCCTGGCCTCAAGTGATCCTCCCACCTTGGTCTGACTTTTCAAGGATTTTTCTCAACCCCATTTACTTTCCCCATCCACTGAGCAGCAGATTAACTGTATGTGGCCATCCATTCGGTAATCTCCCTCTACAACACCAGCAATTGCAGAAGAAAAGTTGTCTTTAAAGATGACCTCCCCAGTTCGGTCACATCGAGCGTCAACCTAAAAATAAAACAAGAACTTAAAAAGCCGCTTATGCTACAGTTTTTTCAAAGACCACAAAATTTAAAAATAAAAATCAGCTTTAAAGGTCATTTAGTCTAGTAGTTTTCAAGAGTATTCAATGAAGCCCTGTGACTTCTCAGGAGATACCTATGACTGCTAGGGCCAAAGGGGACCGTAAGAGGCCCCAACCAGCTGTGCTTTCTTCTTTTTAAATAAAGGCTATTTTACATATTGGCCTCCACACAATATTTCCTTTGAAGAAATGGGTCTGCTAAGAAGCAGTATACGTAGCATATACAGCATAGTGCAAAAGGGCCTGGGCTTAACGGCTAACCTGCTCAGGTTCAGAATCCAGCCCTGCCATGTACTAACTACGGGATCTTGGGCAAGTTTTGTTTTTTGGTTTTTATTTTGTTTTTTTTTTTGAGACAGGATCTCGTTTTGTCACCCAGGCTAGAGGGCAGTGATGTCACCATAGCTCACTGCAGCCTCAAACTCCTGGGCTCAAGCTATCCTCCTGCCTCAGCCTCCTGAATAGCTGGGACTACAGTGCACACTTTTGTAAAGACGGGGGTCTCACTATGTTGCTCAGGCTGGTCTGAAACTCCTGGCCTCAAGCGATCCTCCCACCCCTGCCTCCCAAAGTGCTGAGATTACAGGCGTGAGCCATTGGGCAAGTTTCTTAACCATTTTGTGCTTGGTCTTCTCATCTGGGGATCAATAACCAGAGCACAGGGAAAATAACAGTACTACACCTCGAAGAGTTGTAATGAGGCCTAAGGAAGTTAACATACATAACGCACTTAAAACAGGGCCTGGTACATAACAGTACACAATTAATGTTAGCTCTATAAAAAAATTTGATCTTTATTATATATAAACATATATTTGTATCTGAAGTCTGAAAAATGTAGAGTTAGCCCAATCTTCCACCACACAACCTTTACAACAACGCTGTAAAGAGCTCCTCTTCCACATAAAAACTATTCCGATACCTTAGAGAGCTCTCCTGTCCTCTTTAAGTCTCCTATTCTCAAGAGACAGGACAAATAAATAACTGACTTATGAGAAACAAATATATCTCAAAACAATAATGGATGACTATCACTTAAAATGATGATTTTGTTCCAGGCATGGACACAGGTGTTCTTAACAAAAGGCTAGCTCCAGAAAATCTGGTACAGCAATCATTTCAAGGGCCAATGCTGTTCACTATTTTTGCCTTTTCATAAACATCCTTCTGGGCAAAACTTTCCAACCAAAAACTAAAGTCATTTAGGTTACAGCCTACCCATTGTCTACAGTATATCACAGTCAAGATGCTATTAATAACATCATGGAAGCCTGAAAATTATGAATGCTAAAGCCTATGAAGTAACAAATGACCTCTATTTTTACCAGAGTTGGATCTGTATATTTTCCTTTTCCATGCTACTTCTGTTAAGTGTAGATAATCAGTTTTTCCACTTATATAATGAACTGTGTAATTTTCTTATCTTTTTTATGTTCTGAAACAGATTATATAATAGAAATTCCTTAAAATTTTGAAAGCACTTAACTATAAAAACATCTAGGTCAAGTCCTATTTCAAGGTAACTTGATAATTTCTCAAATCTAGTATTTTCTAACCCTTGAATCAATAATAATAAATTATATTTCCCCAGAATATGTTCCATTGCTGTGGACTGAATGTTTGTGTCCCCACGAAATTCGTATGTTGAAATTCTGACATCCAAGGTGGTGGTCTTAGGCAGTGGAGCCTTTGAGAGGTGACTGGGTCATGAGGGCAGAGCCCTCGTGATCGCGGTTAGTGCCCTTACAAAAGAGACTCAGAGAGATCCCTCGCCCCCTTCCACCATGTGAGGTTACAGGGAGAAGATGACTATCTATGAGGAAGGCAGCCCTCACCAGACACGAAATCTGCCAGTGCCTTGATCTTGGACTTCCCAGCTTCCAGAACAGGGAGAGATAAATCTCTTTTGTTTATCAGCCACCCACCACTTTATGGTATTTCGTCATAGCAGCCTGAACTAACTAAGACATCCATTTTATAGACTTTCGAATTTCTCAGTAAGCAACTATACCGTCTTCTCTTATACTTTTTAATACCCACACCAAAGACAAAACTAAGTGCATAAGCAGGAAACCAACATAACGGCTTTTTAGAATCTGTTCTTCACAGAACACAAAAGGAAGGCTACCAGGTGCTGGTCAAAAGTAAAGAAAAATCAAAGAGGAAAAGACAGGAATTAGTTGATTCCCTTCAGGCAATCCAACACTGACAGATAAGAAAGCTGGGCCAAACCGTATCCATGGAGATCTGGCAGCTACTTAGTTTCTAACAAGACAATCCTGACCTGCCAAAAGACTGTAGAAAATTCTCATCTGAAGTTAAAAAAGGAAAGAAAGCAGAATGATTTTATTTTGAAGTTATAGCTCAGAAAACAATACATTGACATGATTCTTCCCATTACTTTTAAGTTTTTAGTCAGTTTTGAAGATTTATTAGAGTTATTCAAACAGTTCATTATTAGGTTATTAAAATTCCTTTTTTTTACTGGCCTACACCTAGAATCAACCTGATTGATGGATTCTCAGTCCTTGAAAGAAGAGATTGGGAGAGAATTTCCCTGGAGATTTTCCCTCAAACAGGACTTACAAGACCAAAAGGACACTTACTCTGCAGTTCTTGACAACTATAGCAGGAATAAACAACGTGGAAAGATTATAAAGCTGAATTTGAAAACATAGCCAAGGAACTCAAGTTTACATTCCTATGTTACTGTTCTAAGTCATATAGTCAGTACACCTCAGTTAGTACTTTGAATTATACCTGAACTCTGCTATTTAAACTTACCTTCCCATTGGACCAGCCAGTTATCAGCTCATGCACACCATCAGAATTAAGGTCAAATGCATGAATGCTCATGGCATGATTTTTGGACTGAAAAAGAATTCCAACAATTAGTACAGAAGTCACTCAATAAGTATAAAGTCCCTGAATATCAGAAGCTGAATCATACTAACTTTAATTCTCCAGTATCGGGTTGTTTTGTCATAAACTCCAACTGTGCCATTGGAAAGGGCATAACCAAATCGACTGCCGTACATGGGACAGAGAGAGGTGATTATCTGCAAAAACAATACATAAAAATACAACATCTTTTCATTAAGGCTCAATTTAATGTGAAGTATGGCTTTATAAAATTGCACGCCTTGCTAACAACTATGTTAAAATTAGATTTAAATGCACTTCTTCCAATCCATTAGTGGGGAATGGGGAATACATTCCTCTTCTCTCTGTGATACATGCTATCTAATTTCAGAGTTGGATAATCAGTTTTAAATAAACTCACAAAGTTTGGTGTTTTAGATCATGCTTATGTGGCAAGTTTCAAATTATTTTTTAAAAAAAAACAATAAAACTGAGGGATTAAGTAGGAAATAGGCGAAGTACACAAGATTTAGAATACATGCAATAGATGTTACACACACTAACCCAACAGGTTTTAGTGATTATTTCAGCTTCCTTAACTCGTAATGTCCTACAGTCTAAATTCTAAAAGCACTTGTAACAATCCACAATTAAATATCTAACTTTTATGTGTATATTTCTCTATGACATAATTTATTGTTTTCTAGAAGTAAAAGAAAACAATCCTTTGAAAAGTAAAAACTCAAGCACATGGATTTGTATAGTGCATAACAAAATACAGAATGCATATATTATACAGAAATATTTACAGGGCCATTGAAGGATATGATATCCTTAAAAGGATAAAATTTTAGATATTGAACAAAATTACCCTTTAAAGTTAAAACCAAAGCTTAGTGATATCTATGATCCTGTAGACCTACTTTCTAATTCTGCCCCTAATACAAGAGCTATTAAGAAATAAATTATATCAAGCACAGAATAGTTATATAATTTCCTTTACACCTACAGCTTTTCTACAAAACCGCCCACTTCACTTAACTCTGAATACAAAGTGCTATGTAGGATTCCAAAATTATTTAGCTCTAGCCATTCTTTGGCAATACTTAATACTGTTCAATTGCCATATGAATCATGATTTTGCTGATCTGGGAAAAGATAATTGACCTAGTAGCAAAACCAAACCAAGAGTACAGGAAAATGGCCCTGCAAATGAATAATTTTTTACAGTCCATATTTTCATAAATTTAGCCACAAATTCCCGAGGTCCTTTGGTGCTTTCTTAGTTCATTTGTGTCTTTCTTTTGTGCACTGGAGGATCAATAGGTCCCCTCAAATCCCTAGCTCTATTTCACGTCCTCCTCCTCTTTTCTAGGATTTAGGAAAAAAGTGTTTCAAAGAATGTACCCTCCTCATTTCTAATATTAACAATAAACAGAAACCCAACAAAACCTGAATGATTCCCATCAAATGAGGACAGATTTGCTAAAAATTGGAACGAAAGGAATACGATAATGCAGGACACAGCACCTATAAGGCAGTGATTTTCAAATTGGGTTTTTCTTGGGGGTGGTAGTCAGGAGGTTGCAAACCCTTTTAAGAATCTAATGAAAGCAAACAACCCTCTCTCCAGAAAGCGCACATGAGCACATAAAACAGAACCCCCTGTATAGACACACATCTTCAGACTACTGCTTTTGGCACTCATTTCTCCCCTTCATTTCTTCTCTGTCCACAACTGTCATTCATATAACTGGGAATATATAAAAAGTATAGTGGGACTAAGTAAAAACTCATGACTCTCACTATAGGATAAAAGTAAATTAGTTAAAATCATTGATAATACTTTGTACATTAATATGTAGGTTTTGATTTTTTTATCTCCTTTTCTAGTTAGGGGAAAAGAAGTTCGATTTTCCTAGACAGCTTTTACAAGTAGCAGGAAGCAAGGAATTTAAGGACAAGTGGCCAAGGTCAGTTGTGAGGCTAGTGCCCTCAAGCTTTGCTGATACGCACTCCCAAACACCACCTACGGAAATTTTTCAGAATCCCACCATTCTGACCTCTAAGACTCCCTTCTACTGGTTTCTTTCTGTCCACTTATAACATTCACAAGCCATTGCTCCTTTATCCTCTTCTTATTCCTTAATTGAGAATATCTTAATTCTTTTTTGTGTTTCAGTCTTGCCAATCTTGGAAAACCAGCAGCAAACAAATATCCTGAGAATGTCAAAACCACAAAACATACAGGTAATGTTCAGATGCCTCTTTTAAAAAATAAAGTTTAAGGGTTACAACTCTTTTAGAATTTGTGAATCCAGTGAAAATTGGAAAACCCCACACACAAAGAAAAAATATGAAGTTTAAACTCTGTAAGAAACATCTCAGGGCCAGGCGTGGTGGCTCATGTCTGTAATCCTAGCACTCTGGGAGGCCGAGGCAGGTGGATTGTTTGAGCTCAGGAGTTCGAGACCAGTCTGAGCAACAGCGAGACCCCGTCTCTACTAAAAAAAAAAATAGAAAGAAACTATCTGAACAACTGAAAATACATAGAAAAAATTAGCCGGGCATGGTGACACATGCCTGTAGTCCCAGCTACTCGGGAGGCTGAAGCAGTAGGATCGCTTGAGCCCAGGAGTTTGAGGTTGCTGTGAGCTAGGCTGACGCCACGGCACTCACTCTAGCCAGGGCAACA
>CAUYRB010044482.1:0-53248 GCA_963574695.1 Propithecus perrieri
TAATAGTTTCCTTGGCTGTGCAAAAGCTTTTTAATTTGATCACACCACACTTATTTATTTTTGTTGTTGCTGTGATTGTCTTTGGTGTCTTCTTCATAAATTCTTTGTCTAGGCCAATGTCTACAAGAGTTTTTCCAACATTTTCTTCTAGAATTCTTATAGTTTCATGCCTCACGTTTAGTCTGATGGATTTTCCTTTGTAGGTTACCTGTTTCTTTCGCCTTACAGCTTTTTCATGTTTATTTTGGCCAGTCTGATGACTATGTGTTGTGGTGTCCTCCTGTTTGCAATGAATCTCCCAGGAGTCCTTTGAACTTCTTGTACCTGGATATCTAGATTTCTGCCAAGGTCAGGAAAATTTTTCTGCTTTAGATCCTCAAATAGTTTATCCACACCTTGTGTATTTTCTTCTTCACCCTCAGGGATGCCGACAATTCTCATGTTAGGCCTCTTCATATAATCCCACATTTCTTGTAGGCTTTGTTCTTTTCTCTTATTTCTCTGCTCTCTCGGCAACTGATTTGTTTAAATGAAAGGTGTTATCTTTAATCCCTGAGATTCTTTCTTCTGTTTGATCTAGCCTGTTCTTGAGGCTTTCCACTGTGTTTTGTAATTCCTTGAGTAAATTCTTCTTTTCCAGAAGTTCTGTTTGATTTTTTTTAATATTTCAATTTCTTTAATGAATTTTTGTTTCAAGTTCTGGATTTTTTTTGTGGTCTCTTTGTGTTGAGTAACCATTTTTTCTTGCATATCATTGAGTTTTCTTACAATCCATGTTCAAAATTCTTCTCCTGTCATTTTAGTGTTCTGAATTTGGTAGACATCCATTGCTAGAGAGCTGGTGTTCCCCTTTGGGGGTGTTATTTCCATTTGATTCTTCATACTTCCAGAGTTCTTTTGCTGATTCCTTCCCATCGGGATCAACTGTTGCTTCTTATCTTTAGATTTTCATTTGGATAATGACACGTCCTGTTTAGTCTCTGAGACAGTGGGTGGTGCTTGTGGGTGAGATTCGACCACACCTTTTATGATGAGTCACTACATGCAGAATGACCTCCCTGTCCGTAGGTGGCGCTTGCTGTGAGGAACAGGCTACAGTGTTGTTTTGGGACCTGTAACCAGCTCTCCTTCCTCTGGAGAGGCTCTCCAGTGCCTCAGGTGGTGGGTGGGGCCCTGGGACTTCCAGTTGTGTCCTTATTCTTCACCTCAGTGGTGGCAGGTGGGGGAGTGAGTCTGGGCAGAACTGGATTGGGTGAGTCTTCCCTCAAGCTCCACAAATGCTGTTAGGAGAGGTCAATGATCTGTTCTCTGCTTCTGGTCAAAGCTGCCAGGGAGGGGCTGAAATGGCCCCACTGAGCCTAAAAGTCTGCATGTGGGGGTGGGGCTGTCTGAGACCTGCAGTCTGGAACAGGCCTCACTCCTTTCCACCCTCCCCTCTTCCGTGGATTCTCCCAGGTCTCTGCCAGCAGGCAGGATCTCAAGCCAGTGGATCTCCCCTGGCTATGATGCGGGTTGGGAGGTTCCCTGCCCAAGATCAAGGCCTGAGCTCGAGCGGCCCTCTTGTGGGAGGAGCGTTTCCCCTAGAGCACGCTGCAGCCAGGACCCACTCGGATCTGTCCCTGAAAGCACACACACCTCAGTAGACTAGTTCACAAATATCCCTTCTGTGCCTCCGGGCAATGTGATCCAGACCTAAGTATACCGGATCTGGCCTGCAGGCCTGTCCCCGGGGCCCTGGAGATGGGAAGAATGCTGATTTCAAAGCATCCACAGAGTGCCCAAGCTGAATCAAAGTCTCTCTGTCTTGGAGTTTCCCCGCTTTACTGGAGTCACCAGGAAATCAGCACTAGGGAAGGCCAGCGGCTAGGGAGCTCACAGTCTTAGTACCCCTCTATCCACTGCAGGGCCCCAAAATAAAAGGTTCCATTCTCTGTGGATGCCTCTGGGTAGTGGCTAAATTGTCTCTCTCAGCAGCTGCAGGTAGGGGAGGGAAGGGGAGAATAAAGCAATATGGGGCCTTTCGGTGGGCTCAGGTCTGCAGGGTGGGAGGTGCCCCAAGGGAGCTGGGAGCCTGGTGCCTTGTTCGCAAGAGGCTCACCACTCACTGGTGGCAGCCATCTCTGGGCTGGTGTTAGCATATCTCTCCAGCAGCTCAGGAGCCTACCAACAGTCTGAGATGCAAGCAAGGAAAAATTTAACTGCTCTACCTACCCTTGTCACTGGTCTCCAAGTCTCTCAGGGTTTAGACCATGCCAATGCCTTTCTCCCTCCAGTTCTGCTCTGAAACATCTTCCCATAGAGTCTCCTGTAGGTTCAGGCACCCTTCCTTCTGACCCTCATTTGATCTATGTTTGTCTGCCTGTTCATTTTTTTGACTTTCATCTAAAATGTTTCCTTCTTGTAGAGACACTCTGGCTGGAGGTGTTTCTTGTCTGCCATCTTGGCACCTCTCTGAATTCTGTATCATTTCCCCAAAATTCCTTCTCAGCCTTCTTCATCCTAGAAGAAATCTTGACATCATTCTTATTTTTCTCTTTCTCTCACACCCCATATCAAATCTGAAAGAAAATACTGTAAACTCTACATTCAAACTATACATGCTAATTAGTGATTTTATACTGTTAATATCTTCCTCCTCTTACTTTTGACATGTTTCCAATTTCTGTCACCTGGATCACTGCAATATATTCCTAACTTGCCTTCCTTCTGTTTTCGCTCCCCCATATCCCCAAGGGCTAATCTCAAAAGAGAAGCAGAATATACTTTTAAAGTGGAAGTCATATGATGTGACTTCTCTATTCAAAATTCTCAATGAATTCCCAATTTCATTTAGAGAATAAAACTAAATTGGCTTCCAATGTCTTCTGGGGGCTGATCCTATATCACCTCACTGGCACCTCTTCCATTTTCTCTTTTGTGCTGATTCTGTTAGAGTCACCCTGGACTCTTTTTGCTCCTTAAATATTCTAGGTATGCTTTCAGCTTGGGGCCCTTGCACTGCCTTTCCCTACAAATGGAGAACTCTTCACCTTCACCTCCTTCAAAGACCTGCTCAAACTGCAAATTTTCACAAAGGCCTATCCTGACCAGTCTACACAAAATTTCCACTTTAGCCTCCCCAACACACACATATCCTATCCTGGTTTACTTTCTTCCCCCAGTACCAACTCATCCTGCCAGGAATATGACCTTTAAACAAACTTTATAATGAACTTATTAATTATGCTTTTCCTCTCCCTATTAGAATATAAGTTCTACAAGGGCAAGAATATTTTTGTGTTTTGTATATTGATCCCTCCTAACCAACCAAAAAATAAATGCACAGCACATAGTAAGTGCTCAATAAATATTTTGTAAATATGTGAGTAACTAAAAAAGAAAAATATCTTAACTCTACCTCATGGCTTCCCATTAAATTTTTTTTCCTTTCCTTGGACACTACAGAATAATTAAAATCAAAGTTATCTCATTTTTTTCCATAGCTAAATTAATCAGGACACTTCCTGTAGAAAAGTGGCAAACTATAACTCAAATAAACTTGAATAAAAACTATATTGGCCACTGTAAGTGGGATGCTTGTAAGGAGGTGTAGGAAGTGGTTTCAAACACAGCTCCATCCAGGGTTTCAAATAAAGTTACTAAGTTTCTCTTGTACTCTCAATCACTTGGATCTATTTCCTTCTAACAGCTGACCTGCTTCTTTTCTAAGACATATGGGCTTCCTCTATGTGGCCAGAGAAGTTGGCTCTGGCAACCCCAAATTCACATCCTGCCAGCATTATATCCCCAAAACAGGAAATTGTCTTCCTACTAGCACTTTCAGAAATGTCCTGTGAAGGGCTCTGGCTGCCCAAATGAGGGTCATTGGTTACCTGTGAGGTAGGGCTAGTATGCCATAACTCATTGCTTTACCAGGAGTACGGATTTGGAGAGGGGTGGTCCACCAGGAAGGGATGCTAAATAAATATTTACTTTACATCAGATTCCTTCCCTTTTCTCCCTGCCTTGTTGACTAGGATGTTTCAGAGCTCAATTTCCAGCTGATGATACAAATCCATCTAGAAGGCATATATAGGGAGGAAGAATAGGACAGGAGGATTCTAATTGGAGCTCTTATACCTTTCAGGACAATGTCTGGGCACAGCGGGCCCTCTATGACCAATATTGTCCAGAAATTTTAGGCTAAATATGATTTATTCCATTTTAATCTGATAAATATTTTTTAAAAGAATGGTTAGTTTTATAGAAATTAATGAATGAAATAATCTTTTTAAAACAATAGGGTTTTAGACATTTATATCATAATATCAACTATACTTTCATATAATGTTTATAGTCATCCAGTATATCATTTATCTCTCTGATCGTCAGATAAGAAAAATTGTTTATACCTACCATGTATAGTACTAGGAACTATGCAGATACTTATTGATGTAAAGATTAATAAAGATTAATAGTAGATAGGCCATGTATTTAGCTCTGGAATGTCCTGTTCTGCCATCTTGCTGATGTTCTTGCAGGTCTTAGTAAATTTTCTAATGACATTTAGTACAATGTGACCCATGACCCACGTAGGACGAATAGCCACAGACTATGAAAGACTGATTGAATAAGTAGTGTCTGCATCAAAATTTAATATCAATAGAAAGAGTTCTCTTTTTAAGTGGTTTCCAGTGGCTTTTATAGAATGTAAGTTTCTAACAGTTGAGTGGGGCTTGTGGAGAGGCCAACTTATAGTTGAAGATACTGTGGTCAGAAGCAATTGTGCTATTGTAGATTCTTGTTACAAACTTTTCTGTATTCAAGGGCTTTAATTACAGCCTATATAGCAGGACAAAGCAGAGTTAGAGTAATGACAGAGCAGGAATTCCAGGTTACAGTAACAGTAAATGGTCACTGCAAAGAAGTTATGTTTTTAAAATTGTGTCATGGGCTGACCTGGACATTATAAGTATGCACAGATTATTGTAATCTTTGGAATTTCTGCCTTGGAAAGAATTATAACTTTGCACAAGTATAAGGAAAATCATCTATAAGCATAGCCCTTGGAACGGTGGTTACAGAGATGGGAGGGAAGACACATGTACTTCCATGGAAGAAGGAATATGACAGGGATAAAAGGTGATACTTCGCACACTGGCACTTAGATCACAGGAGTAATTGAGTCCTGTCATGGAACCAATATTGTTAAGTCGAGAACAAAATTTTTTTTTATTGCGTCATGCTTGGTAACAATTTGTGGATGACCTATAAAATGATTTAGCAGCCTGACACATGATAGTGGTAAAGTGTGTGTGCGTGTGTGTGTGTGTGTGTGTGTGTGCGTGTGATTAGAATGAAAAATGAGATGGGGAGGCCAGAGATTACATTACCAAAAGGTAAAAGAGTGAAATAGTAAAAGGGATAAAAGGTGCTTGTGTCAATTATATGTGTTATGTCATTCATCTTCTCATTTAATTATTTGGTCATTAAAGTCATAAAACATATTTCCATCAGCCTGACCTGAGATATAACATACTATTTATTTATTGGTCCTCATGCTATTTCATATATTTTCAGGGTATAAAAATATTATAGTTCACTTATTTAATATTTTATTTTACACTATAGTTAATAAGCACTAAGTGTTAGAAGTCTTCATGGCGAGTAACAACAGAGAGGCTGAAGTCCCAAAGACTAACCCATATTGCATGTGCATATCACATAGCCTTGGGCTCAAAAACGTCATTTTATATTCTCACCATTTTTAATTAGAATAATGTAACATCAACAAATATTTACCCAGGATTTAAAAGTTAAATAGGCACAGTTAATTTTTGTCATTATTTCCCAGGTAACCAATGCAGATTAAACTTAATGACAAAGACTAATGGAGTACTACTTACAACTGCCAAAAATTAAAATTAAACAAAGATCATTTTGTCTTTAATTGAGAAATAAGAATGAAGAGTCAGAAAAATCTCCGTGGAAGGAAGGCTGTGGGGGGAGGAAGCAGGCATATGTGTGAGCAAGTGAGGCTCACAATTGTACTTTTAACCCTACAAGGCCCATGTTTTACAGAACAGTCAATTTCAAAGGCAAATAAATGCAGAATATGAGTTATTATTTAAATGAAAAAAAAAGATTTCATTAGAATTTTTATCTCCCCTATTGGGGATGTGACAAGCCTGTGATATGGATTAAAGAAAATGAAAATTCCTCCACAGAAGCCAGCCAAAAAGCCTCTTCGCTTTAGAGTATACTCATTTGGGTTACAATTTCTATTATGTTTCTGTTTTAACATTACATTTAAGCTTCATCTTATTAAGTTCATTTACATTAGTATGAAAGTCAGAGTAATAATAGAATAAATTATTTTGAAATTAATGTTAAAATACTAAAGACTCCAAGGCAGCTTGGATGATTAAAGTTGATTATAATGGCAAAATGTTGACAATATAATATATTCTCCAATTATTTCTCTGAATATTGCATCTTATGATACATTTCTTCAACTGCTTGTGTTATTCTTTGTGTTCAAAAAAGCATCTCTGAATATGTAAGTGCAATCTTGGTGTAGGCAAAGCATAGTGTCCCAAAACCAATAAATAAAATAATGTAGACAGCTAAATAATTTATGTAACTAACTCAACAATAGATGCTATATTTTCATTTTTATAAAAAGATATTAGAGAATAAATTTATGAATCAGAGAATAGTGTAGATGTATAGTGTAAATTAATCCTGTAGCGATATCTAATTTAAGCTATCACCAAATTTAGGAATTATTTATGTGTTATCTCCATTTTTGGGAACTGAGGATGTGTCATAAGAGGACATTGTATTTAACATTGATTGCACAGGATAAATCATTATGCTTTTCAACCTTATTCAGCATATTACAGAAGTGAAAGGCATATAACTATTATTGAGGGAAAATGGAAGTTTAGCGTGTTAATTGATGAGAGATAAGCACATGGAGTTACAAAAACTCAGCTGATCATCGGCCATCACAAACTGAGAGAGCCAAGGAAGGTTTCATGTTGTTGTGCCTGGAAAGATGATGGGAATTAGGCACATGGGCAGGAATTCCAGACAAAAGATATAGGGGTGCCCAGAACTCTGCCAAGTTATCATCTTGCAAGAGCAGCACTTCCTTTAGCAATAGAGTTCACGTGGGACTGTGAAGAGTCATGAAGCTGGAGAGACCATCAACAGAGGCAGAAAGGCATGGGATACATAGTAAAATTTTGAGTTGGATGATCTCCAGTCATTAGGGATTTAGGCATAAGGATTTAGGCATGAAGGTGACACAAATGTGCTGCATTTACAAAGATAGCTTTCAGCAGTTTAGGAAATCTTATAGCTCATTGCTGTTCAGTAGAACTTTCTGTGATGATGAAGACAAATATTCTATGTCCACGCTGTATAATATGGTAGCCACTAACCACCTGTGACTATTGAGCACTTGAAATGTAGCTAGCGCTACCAAGAAATTGAATTTTTATATTATACGACTTTAATTAATTTAAATTGAAACTTAAATATCCATATTTGACTGTCAGATATTGTTCTGGGCATTGCGACTATAGAGGTAGAGCTGAACTTACCAAAGGTTACTGATCGGAAGGCAGTTGCAGAAATTTTGGGTTTCTTGTATGCATTTTCATTTTCCCTTTCTTAAATACTAATTGTAAGAACTTAAGGAATGGTTTGTCTGGTGAACATACCTCTTGAACGGTTCTCTCTCCTCTCTGAAAGAATCTCCATTCTCAAACCAATTCTCAGAACTCTCAGAACAAGAGACAGTGATAACAAGAAAAATGTATCTGAATATCATCACCTGGAGTTTGAAATTCAGCCCAATTGTGCTTCTAACCGTGCATTGGTGGATAAGTTCCCTGAAGAGTAAACCAATAATATTCATTTTAATTCATTTAAATATTAATATATATTGAGCACCTTACTATTTGCCAGTGTGCTAAATTCTGGAGATAAAGGCATAAACAGGTCTGAACCCATAGAGTATCAATCTATCAGGGAAGGCAGATATACAAACAACTAATCATAATACAGTGAGTGATATATGTGGAGAGACAGTTTAAATAAAATGATCATCAGACAAGAAATATGGAAGTGCTTAATTCTGCATGAAGAGGTTGGGAAAGAATTGAGACGGGAGCTCACTCTAAAGTTGAAAAGAGATTTTCAAGGTTAACTCAAAGGCAGGGGAGGAGGTAGTGGGTATGAGGAGGTAGGAATGTAGGAGTGGTTGGGAAAGGGAAAAACTGTATGGATTGAAACAGCATGATAAAGGTGTTCAAGTATAAAAATTGTTATATTTTTTAAAAAAATGTATAAACTTCTATGCCAGAGAATAGGATTATAACGAAGGTTGACGCTAAGAAGCCATTGTACACTTTGTGGAAGTGATTGCAAATCAGTATTTCTTTCTTTCTTTCTTTTTTCTTTTTTAAGGAATGATATGACTTGGTCAGATTTGGATTTTTAAGAATCATTGGGAAATGATAATAAGTGTTGAAGAATAGGACACAGAAGACTGAATATGATTGGATAGATTTTTGAGATGTTAGAGCTTTTAAAAATTTAATGTCGAGGTCCAAAAGTAAGTCCTAAGGTCACTAAGTCCTTCCAGTCTCAGAAATTACGTCAATTTTTCTTTTTATATGAATGTGTTTGTTTTCTGGCTTGTCAACACCTTAATACCCACCTACCCTCTAAATGATTTAAAGCTCCACAGCTCTCTGTACACCAGATGTAGACTGGATAGGGCTTGGAGACCCATTAGGTGAGCAGGTAAAGGTGACAGAGATGAGGCTGACTACAGCATTTATGGCCGCAGACAGTGGAAGCTGATATTGTTAATGAAACAGGGAAGACATAGGAAGAGCCAAGGTTTTGGAGGATGGTGATGGCTTCTGCTTCCAGCTACTCTTTCTCTTTTCATTGAGTAACAGTAACGATTACTCACCCTCTTCCAAAGCACTGGTGGGTTTAATCTTCAAGAGGCAATGATTATTACTGTACATTTGTCTGGCTGGAAATCACTACCTTTCCTATCTTAGAGAACATTCAAGCTGCATGCAAGAAATTGTTTGAGAACACAAGAGTTGATTTGTACAGAAAATACCTTAGCAGACCTGACAGAGCAAGTTTGGCTTAGAGGTTATCTTTCTAAGCCACTTTGGTCCAGGAAAGCAGGTGTAAATCAGTTAGTAGCCCATGAGTTTCTTGCAGAAATGGAAAATACACTGAGGATGGAATTTTTCACAGGAGAAGGAAAAAGTAAAATGCATATCGAGCTGGAATCACATGCTTTGATTGATGCTGTTTATCTTTCCTATACCTAAATGCATTGCTAGAAATTTCCTATTGGCTTACTGCACTGAACTGAAGCTACTGATACCTAATATTTTGCAATCAATACCCAAAGTCCAGAGAATTCTTCCAAGCTTCTCTTCCTCTGACCAAGTCCTTAGGATACACATCATGTATACCCACGGTTCCTTTGTCACATTTGAACTTTATAACCAAGTAGAAATTATTCTTCTTGATATTGATGCATTACTTCATAGGCATACCCTTGCCTATTTATAAGCATGAAATATGATGTCCCCAGGTCCAGCCAAGGTCCCAGAACCCTGCTCATAAAACCTCCTTCCCCTGCCTCTAGCAAGGCAAGAAAGCTGACTGACATGGTGCCATGTGCCTCAAAACCAACTGTGGACCCCTGCCTCATTTTTAACTGCTAAAACTTGTATTTTCTAAAACTGTATTTCAGCTGCAATACATCAGAAAGTCTACACCGGCAATGAAGCTTGGGCTACAACAGGTGCTGGAAATGCATTCAGTGTTCTGGGGCATTTTGGAAAATATTAACTGCACTTAAAAATTAGAGCAAAAGAAAAACACAGCCCAGAAGCCCAAAGTCATAACATTGTTAACTTTTAAACGGAAGTATTATAAAAGGAAAGTTACTTAATTTAACCTAAGATTCAATGTAACGTTATATGCTAATGCCGGTCAAAAGCCAAGAAAAGCCCTAATGTGTCCACTAAGCTTTACCAGGAAATATCGATAGGACATTACCCCAGTGACCTCAAGCAAGTCTGATTATCTGCCTGGTTGGTTCCTGGGGTTTCTGTTTCTTCTTTATTCATCCTCTGTGTCCAAGCTTTTCTGCTAGATGTTACCTCTCCAGGCCTCTGAGTTTAGCTGCTTTTATCAGACTTTGCCACTGTATTTCTGAGGATGCCATAGCAGCATGGGGCTGGTTCTGCTGGACTCCTCTGCCACAGCCCATTTGGTAAAACTGAGGACTTCACAGTATAACAGTGTCCCATGCACTGGTGTCCTGGAAATGTAGATGTAATTGTGGATGTGTGGATACACAGTCTAATCTTCAGTCTCTCCTCCTATCCAAAGATCTACACCTAAGTCCAATTAGGAACCAAAAAGAATTCCTGGTGGAAGATGCCAAGCTCTCCCCACCCCACGTATGCCAAATGGGACGTCTTACCAGAATATCTCCTTACACTGGCTTCCCCTTAATCAGGGCTCTCCCTATGATGAGCATAAGAGGAGCTCTGATGGCCCCACCTGACAGGTGTCACCTGACAGAAGAGATCTGAAGCCCAGCACTGAGCAGCTTAGTTTCAAAGCGAGACCCTAAATGCTCAGAAAAAAAAGCAGTGGAAATGGTGAATAAATCATCGTCTGCCAAGGGCAGTTTTTAATGTAGCTATCAGCTATTTTAACTAATTATAGGATTTTAAAACTATGATTAAAATATCATTCAGTAGATTTTATATAATCTTTTTAAAATAGGATGTGTTAAATGTAGTCTAAACTAGTAAAACTATGATCAAGGTAATTGGACTTTGGTTTATCAAAGTAATTTTATTCCCAGATGCATTGAGATTAAGTTTGCTGCCAAAATTAATCAGACGATTAAATAAAATTCTAAAAACATTCTCCAAGTGGTCACAACACCTACACTTTCCTATATTAGTTTCCTAAGATTCTTCAAATGGAGTAGGCAGGAAGTAAGAGTTGGAGTAGCTGCTAATTTAGTCCTCCTTGAATTCAAATTCTGGCTTTGACATTTACTGACTATATATAAGTTTTTAACCTTAAGCTCAAATCCCCCCCATTGATAAATTGGGGATATTATACTAACCTTTACAGTTTTTGCTAGCATGAATAATAATAAATGTAAAGAATCTAGCTCTATGTCAAATAGAGTAGCTGCTCAATAAGTGCTATTACTATACTAAAAACCAAACCACAGCATCTCACCTTTGACGAAGTTTCCAAATCTTCTTTCGGCATATATCCAAATCCATATGTATTCAATATATCTAATGTATCAGGCCTTGGGCATCATATTAGATACTGTTCTTTTTAGAAGATAACCTGCTCTCGAAATGAGTAACAAAAAAAAAAGTGAGAAAGGAAAGAGAAGAGGAGGGGAAGAGAGAGAGAGAGACGTAAATAACATTCTATAGCTTTTCTACTACAAGCCCTCAGGATGAAAATTAAGTTCTCACAAATCATTACAAAGTGAATAATTCTAGACTTCCCTTAAAAATAAAGATAATGAGGCTAAAAAGGGCTAGGTCACTAACCACAGTAACACAGAATGAAAACAACTCCGAATAGATCTTCATTTGCCACTTAAATTCCCAAATCCTTGTGTGTGAAACAAGGAATAAAAAATTCACAAATAAATATGTAACAATGTACATGCAAAATTAAAATGTTGGTAAACAGACACTAAATGGCAGTTTTCTATCCCACCTACAAAACTGATGGTACATACTGTGCTGCTATGGTGAGGGGCCACCATGTCTTGTACAACAGAGGGCTGTGCATGCCCACACTCCAGTCATTATTCAAAGCCTTGTTTGTGAGTTTGGCATTTGCATATGTTTTAACTGTAAAGGTCCCTCATAATCCATAGTGGGTTTTCCAAGAATAATACGTCATTGTCTCTTTTTTTTTTTTTTTGAGACAGAGTCTCATCACTCTGTTGCCCTGGCTAGAGTGAGTGCCGTGGCGTCAGCCTAGCTCACAGGAACCTCAAACTCCTGGGCTCAAGCAATCCTACTGCCTCAGCCTCCCAAGTAGCTGGGACTACAGGCACGCACCACCATGCCCGGCTAATTTTTTCTACATATTTTTAGTTTTTCAGATAATTTCTTTCTATTTTTTTTAGTAGAGACAGAGTCTCGCTCTTGCTCAGGCTGGTGTCGAACTCCTGAGCTCACACGATCCGCCCGCCTCGGCCTCCCAGAGTGCTAGGATTACAGGCGTGAGCCACTGTGCCTGGCCCGTCACTGTCTTTTTTCGTTCATCTTTTCATTTAGGATTTGCAGCTGTGAGATATATGTGTGGATTATAAAAAGTTCACCTTCCCTGCTATAACTAATAACATAGTGATACCATGGAAGGCCAAAACTTACACTAAAAGAAGGAATAAAGCAGCTGCATTTAGAGTCATGGATCTGAAACTCAGTTTAGACCTTAGGGACAACAAGCATATCACAAACCACAGTTTCTCATTCCAATTGAACTGAAACGATACTTTTGAATATAATACTCAGGACAGGAACTTTTCAGAGGAATTAGAATTTCTAGACAGTGTTTCAAACATTTCTGACTCAGACACAGTAAGGAATCATTTTTTAATGCCTACTAACTTAGAGAAACCTGATGATGATGGGAGGAACATTTGAAAGAGCTAAGAAATGCGCTTCCTGGTTGATGCTAGATGCTACTGAATGAGCTACTGCTGACAATAATGTTGTGGAGAGCAGAAGCAGAGATAGAGTGACTAATACTCCCAAAGATGAGTTCTCTGCTGATTTCTCCAAAGATAACCTATTTAGAAAAGTCATAAAAGACTCATATTTATGTTATATTTGTATTAATAAAAAGATAATTATGGGTTTGGGTTTGTGAAATGTACATTTTAGAATTAGTTTGAAATTTCAGGTCTATTAAATTTACAAATTTATTCCTGTTATCAAAGTTGTCAGAATCAAAATGGAGTAATTTATGTTAAAAACCCTGACAAATAGAGGAAAGGAAGGCCTTGAAGGGAGGATTCTCATGCACAAATGCCTAATCACAAAAATTATCACAAAAACCACGACTTGGCACAAAGACCATTGCAACCTTCCACACAAAAATAATTCTGCAAGGACATTTGCCCAGCAACTGCCTGTCCAAACTTGAACTGGCACCATCCTTGTTATTGATCCTTGTAGTCGAAGATAATTATTTCCACACAATTATGTTATCATCATTTTTCCTGTAAAAATGTTTGCCTTCCTTTACCTCCCTGAATACACACATAGTTTACTATGGCATGGTGTATTCCTATTGGAATGCCCTATTCTTGAATAAATATTATTTTATTTTAGAGACCCTCTCTCTATTACTTAGATTGACATTATTCACTATCCTAGAGAGAGTGAGAGAAAGTGTAAAGAAGTAGGAGAAGGAAGAAGAGGAGGAGGAAGAAAAGAAGGAAAGGGAGAGGGAGAGGAAGCAAAGCTTCCTAATGCATGCTGTTGTCCTCAGGATAAAAATTTTGTCATATCAAACAGGGTACTTTTATAGAGTGAATGATAGTGTAAAAAAAATCAGTAAATCTCAGTCTTTTTGTTCATTCTTAGACTAGCAGGAATGCCTCTCATTTGCTCTTTCTGGGTCACTGTGTCACAGAAACAGTGAGAGAAAACAGAAAGGGAAGTGGGAAAAGAGGCACCAGACATAAATTGTTTCCTAGGAATTCATCCATCTTCTGCCAGAGATTGGAAAGGGCAGAACGAGCAATGGTATCGTCATGTAACTCAGTCCTCATCATGAATTATTATTTATCACAATGAAATTTCCCTTTATAAAATTAATAAAGGGCCACAAGTTGGGAACTGTGGTAGGGGAAATGTATATATAACCAGCCATTGTTTCCTAGCTTGCTTTCCTGTAACCGCTTACTACTCAGGAGTCCTATAGCTGATGGTCATAAAGACTCTTAGCCTTCTTCTTCATTACTCCTGTAGATAACATCACTCTTGTGAAATCTAAGGCTGTTATTGACATTGTCTTCCAGGCCCTGCATTCCAGTCGATTGGCTGAATCACCCAGACCAGTGGCCTATAACGAGGAACTGACTCGACTGGTCTTGTGACCCTCATCCAAGAACCGACTCAGCAAAGAAGGCAATTTCTACACTCCTATGGTTCCACCCCCAACCCAGCCAATCAACAGACCCAATTGCCTAGCCCTTTACCCCCCAAACTATCTTTAAAAACCTTTTCTCCCAAATTTTCAGGGAGACAGATTTGAGAATTTCTTCGCACGGTGCCTGTGGTATTAAACCCTTTCTCTACTGTAACCCCTGCTGTCCCAGAGTATTGGCTTCCTCTTGAACAGTGGGCAATGAACCTGGTCAGGCTGTGACAACAACACAAACCTGAACAAAAAGGAAAAATTGTGAATTTTGCAGTTTGTTATAGAAATATTTTCATGCTCATTTGTCTCTCTCAGGCAGAGCATGGGTAACCAGATGCAGGGAGAGGGTGAGACCTGGAATTAGACTCTCTTGCTGAGAAGAGAACATGGAGTGGTGGAGGGTAAGGGACTCTGGTGGAGAAAACTGAAGGGTACTTGTCTTCAGGGTGAACACAGTATCCAAAATGAGCACCATCCAGAAATCATAACACAGGAAAGCCCTTGGTATTCGGGACTTAGACAAAGTGACTCATGTGTCCCAGAAGCAGGACACAGCACGAGGCAGGCCAGGAGAGGAGGCCACTTGAAAAGTGGGCAGCCATCACTGTTAGTCTCTGGCAGGACCCAAGATGACAGACTGGGATTTCAAGCTCAGAGAGAAAATGAATCAATCGGCCAATGAGAGTCCAGGTCCTGTTTTTAGTAATAAACTACCAAGATAAGAGATCAGATCCAGGGGGCAAGAAAAAAATCCAGTCCTTGAGAATAGGTGTAGAAATGTAATTGTGGTTGAGCCACCTAAGCGAGAAGCGGAGCTGTCTGGGAACTTCCTATGGGATGTGGGGGGCCCGTGGTGGAACCCCTGCCTCTGGAGGCTGGTGTGGACAAGTCGAAGGTACCACTCCATGTTGTGTGGACTGGCATAAGAGGGAACCCAAGAAGGAATTGCTGAATCCAATAGGCAAAACCACAACAGGATACAGCAAATCTGAAGGGCAAGACAAGGATAGAAAGGTGGAATGAACGGATGTCACAGTTAATAAAAGGCAGTGAAGTGGGGCAGGATGAATTTGGGGGAGCGGGACAGAGGAGATTGTTTGATTCCTAAAGACAGAGTGGGAAGTCCCTTGTATCCCTCTTGTAGGGTAGTGGAACTCCAGCTTGGGGTGGAACAGCTGGTTAGAGGAACCATTTGTGACTGAAGAGGAGTTGCTTGGTGCCAGGATAGGTCCCAGGGGCTGCAGTTTTGGGCAAGAGGAAAGAGCAGGGCAGAGCTATGGAGACGATGTGACCAAAGCCAGCTGAGCAGGATATTCCTCTGCCCATTGGGTGCCTAATCACCCTTTACTGTCTTTAATTTCCCAGTCCCAGGCCAGGGACTCAGACAGAGATCTGGATATGGGACAAGAGACTCATCCTTCTCTTAAGTGACACTCAGGGAGGTGACTAAACTCTCTGAGACACATTAGTTCACTTAGCAAATGGAACAAATTAGTTCACTTAGCAAATAAGATCTACATCACGTGGCTATGTCTGTGCTAGGCTGATTGAGGGTCTTTAAAGCCTCCTTGTAATGGGAGCCAATATGGAAGAACGAAAGCGGAGAACGAGAGCAAAGAAACATGAGTTTATTCAGGGAACTTACGTGCAAGGGCACTGGTGGCGGCAGGCGGGAACTTCTCACCACACCCAGAAACAGCAGGCGGTTATACAGGCAACGTAAACAAAGGAACAATAACTTGGGGATATGATGTGTGTCACCAGGTACAGCAGGGCAGTCTTCTGTCAAGGTCCGCCTGGTTTCAGCTGTGCTGGGGTCGGGAGGAGTGGCCAGTCCCCTGAGGCTCTCTTTGTTTTAACTGTTCCCATCTCCCTGAATGTCACTGGGACCAGGATCTCCATGTGCCCCATGGTCTGAGATTAGCATCTGTGAACACATTTTAAACTTTAAATTACTATACAAATGTATTGTTTCTATCAGATATTTTTTCTGAGATGTCAGACACTCTCAGCCCAAGTTCCAGGAACACACAGAAAAGTGACATCTGGGAATCCCTCCGTTCTGGGAACCTGGCCCTTTTCACACAGGAGAAACAGTGCCACATCTGGCAGGTGTGAAGGAAGAGGGAAGACAGTCTGGCAGCCTTTGATGCCTGCCTCGCTCGCTCCTTCGCCAGCGCCTGTGCTGTAGGTGCTGGTGTCACTGAGCCATCCTCAGAGTGCAGGGACCAGAGGCTTCCTCCCTGTGCCAGAACACACCGCCCTCTGCCCCCTGCTACTAAAGCCCACACAAGTCACGGGAGCTGAAAAAGAAAGCCAGAAATCAAGGTGAACTCACCCATGTGAAAAGCAGCAAAACTGAAGAAAGCAATCCTATCTCTCTAGCACTATGAGAAAATGCAATTCATTTGTTTTACCCAAATTCGTTTAAACCAGATACTCTGTAGGAGACTCCCCAGAGCAACACTTCACAGGATACACAAATGCAATTTTTTGCATCATAAAAGAAAAGAATTGTGGTACTTCCAAGGACACTGTGTCCGAATCAGTTTATGTGAAAAACTAAGAGAAAAGGAATGGTTGTCCTTCATTGATGTTTGAAAAAGTTTTTAGATCAGAGCTTCTTAAACTTCAGTGTGGACCCAGATCACCTGCCTGGGACCTTGTTCGATGGCAGATTCACATTCGGTAGGTCTGGCAGGTGGGGTGGAGGATGAGATGCAGCATTTCAGCCAGCTCCCAGGCCATGCCAGTGCTGCTAGTTTGCTGGCTTTGTGCTGAGTCTCAAGGTACTAGGCAATCAGGATCATGGACTATTCAATAAACAACGATTATGTTGTATACATACAAACGAGAGAACGTTGATACAAAGGGAAAACAAAATACCATCATATAAAATGAGAGATTTTTGATATCAAAATATGTTCAGAAAATGGTTGATGTTTGATACTCCCTGAAAATATGTACTCTGCAAGTATTTACAATTCACTTGTGAAATCAAAATACATATACCACACACATACACACACAAGCCTATGAAGAGTATAGAGTTAGAAGAAGAAGAACTCTAAAAAATTAATTAATACTAAAATTAGTATAATGGACTGAACTAAAGGGACAAAAGGACAGAAGTGTCGTTTTCATTAAAATAACACTTAAACATATGTGAGTTATTGTCACATATAAGAAGCTTTCAATAAAAGTTAACCAGTATCAATAATAGTAGTAACATATCAATGGACTTTGAAAAATTTTTTTTCATATAAAGTCTTCTCAGTTCTTTTTAATCTCATAACTTTCTGATTAAAAGTCAATAATTTTCTTTTAAAATTTTGGAGAATATAGAAAAGGTTATTGAACAAAATCTTGAAATTCATGCTTAACCCAATTACCAAGAGACATATATTCTTACTACTCACTTTTCTGAATATCCATTCAATATTTAAATTACATGATAGTATATATATTGCATTATATATATGTGTATGTATTCAAAATGTAAGTTATAATGTATATATTGTATCTTAGCATTGTCACCAAAATATACAATAAAAGTCTCCCATACTATAAAATAAGCATTTGTACCATCAATTATAATTATTCCATTCAATGCCTGTACCATAATTTATTTACATATTCACTTATTACTTTTACCAGATGTTTAAGGTTGTACTTCTTTCTTTTTCTAATATTAAAATAGCATTATAATGACCTTCCTTGCAAAAACTGTGTGCATACTTACTGTTGTTATGAACTCAGAAACAAAAATTGTTGGAATAAAGGGCATGCACATTTTTAAAGGCTTTTGGAACATATTTGCAAATTAGCCTGCAAAAGATTTTACCAATATCCACTCCCACAGGCAGTGGAGCAGCAAGGGCAAAGTGTGGGGGTTGAGGGGTTGGGGAGTGGAGGAGAAAGGAGGAGAAAGGGCAGTGTGAGTGGAAACTGGGAACCCGGACCACACAGGGCTTAGAGGGGATGGTGAGGGCTTTGATGTTCATCATCAGTGAAGTGGGCAGCAAAGAAGGGTTGGAGGCAGTCATCTGATTAAGTTTAAAAAGGGCTGAGAGCAGAAGCTGGAAGAACTGGAAGGAGACTGTGCAACAGGGACCCCGCCCAGCTAGAGAGGGCCAGGCAGGTAGTGAGGGGGCGGGGGAGAGGTCCAATCCTGGATACAAAACAACAGTAATGACAACAGGCTTTGTTGAATGCAAGAAAAAATAATTGTTAAGAATGACTGGAAGGTCTTTGGCCTGAGAAAATGGAAGGAAAGGTGTCATTTCCTGAGTTGGGTAGAACAGGTTAACCAGAGGAAAGATCAGCCATTCGCTTTGGCCAAGTTCAGTTTGAGATGTCTTTTGGATACTAAGTAAGCAGCTGCACAGATGGGAATGGGATTCCACAGGTATAAGTCTGCCCAGCTCTTCAATTGTTTTTTGAGTCATGATCATTATTTTTTCTAAAGAGCTAGTTTTCTAAAATATAGTTTATTTCTTTTTTATTAATATACATTCATACGTATTCTTTGTATAAGTAGTTAGATCTTCTTATATTATAAGGTTGTAGCTTTCTTTCCTATCTGAAAAGAAAACCTTTAGGCAAGTTAAATTTGACAGAGTTTAATTGAGCAAATAGCAATTCACAAATCAGGCAGCCTCGAACCAGAATCAGTTCATAGCAACTCTGGGCTGCCATACGGTTGGAGAGCATTTATGAACAGAAAATGGAAATGAGGTTCAGAAACAGCGGAATTGGCTGCAGCTTGACATTTGCCTTATTTGAATAAGTTTGAACAGTTGGCCACTCGTGATTGGTTGAAGTTTGGCTGCTGTGATTGGCTGAGACTAGACTGCTTTTTATAAGAGTAGGTTATAGTCTGTTCACACGTTTAGTTAGTTTGTATTTCACTATGATGGAGAAACCTTTATGCCAAACTTAAAATATGCAGGAGGTAGCTTCAGGCTAACCTTTGTTTAACAATTTCCCCCTTTTGAGGGGGAAGATTGAGAGGTTGACCAAAATTGAGAGGTTGACCAAAACTTTAGTCATTAATGTCACTCTGTCACCATCATAAATATATTTATTTGGTCTCAAACCCTGCTGAGAAATAGTAGGACACTGGGTTTTGTAAGGTAGGAACAAGGACTTTGCATTACTTTTTGTATGGATCAGAGCAGGCAGGACCATGTTATGCTAGAATCTCCTGTTTTCAGGACAGAAAAAAAAACCGGGTCTGTTTTGGGATCTATCTTCTTCCTTAGAGTTTCAGTTTGATTATGGAGCATTTAGCATGAGTGACTCCATTTAGGCTTGATCTGGTCTGTTGCCGACTGGTGTATGAGCTCAGTACAAAACAATGACCTTCCATAATTTTGTTGAATAGTTCCCCTGTTTTGGTCAGGTTCTCACTTGGGTGAGAGTGCGACCAAAACTTTGGGCTTCAATGCTACTCTCAGTTACCATCACTGTGGGTTTCCAGTCTCAGCATATCATTCATAGGTTACAGTGTCCTTACAATCATGCATTTCTTTGAGTTTTTGTCAGTTCGACCATTTGACATTTTATTGATGGCTGCATGCAAACATTTACAATTTTCAAGAGAATACAGTGTACCATGGAGACTACCATTATGACCGCAGGAGGATAATACCAAGAGTTCGAAGTATGCTCCTTAGCCCTTGAACCAAACTCACTAAAATCAAATAGATCAAAGAATGATCCAGATAAAGAGTCAACTTGTTTCAGCCAAGCAGCTGGTTTGTTAATCCCCTGCAACTGAATCTCTGTAACACCGTATTCATTCACGTGAAACAAGAGGTATCAGCAACCACACGGATTCTGTCCTGTTCAGTCAGTAGGCAATCTAGAGTAATTCTATTATCCAGTACAACATTAGCAAGGGAGTTTAAAGAAGTCAGTTGTGAAACCATAGCTTTTGCAGTAGAATCTGCTATAGAGCCTATTAATGAGGGATAAAGTTCTAATCGTCACCTCATTTACTCCGAAACATGGAAAAAAGGACCTAACAATCATGTACATCCAGAAAAGTAAAGGCTTCCAGGAGTGTTCTCTTTAGCCTATGATGTGGGTAAGGAGGAGTGGGCCAATGTTGTGTTTCTGACTATGGAGCAATAAAGTTCCCATTAAAAATCCTAGCCCACATTGGACCTTCATCTTCTATCCGTTGAGGCATAAGGTTGTCTAAAAGGCCGGCTGGGAAATCCTCCAGAAATAAAAGTATACTTCATGGGTGCACACAAGGCCCCTTTTCTAGTTCTATTGTTCATAGAAGCTTAAGCGAGGGACTCATTGAGAGGTAAGAGTTGTATGATAGCAGAGAAGTCGTGATCTGTGATCTTTGGAAAGCTGTCCACGTGCAGGATGCCATCCGCTTCTGGGGAGAAATTTCCCTAAGTTAGCTTTACCTGAAGGTTTCCAGTGAGTATGCACTTCAAGAGTCTGAAGGGGCTCTTCTGAATTGTAATATTATGGACCCAAGGTTTGGGATCCCGAAGTTCTGTTGCAGTATGGGTTGCAAGGAAAACCTTTCTCTGATGTCATTTTCAGAAGACAAAATCTCTGTTCTAGACCATGAAGGGTTTAATTGTCCTCAGTTGATGGATCATGAAAAGCTTCCTTTACCTCGTGAAAATATACTTTGGCATAACGCATTAAAGGTTTGCAGCATTTAGTCATATCAGACAGTAGGAGCAGAAGATGCATACCATTATTAGGGACATAGGTCTTCCAGTGACTTTCATATGGGGTCAACTTATGTTTTACACTGGAAGTGGATCTGATTGTGGTCAATCTGCAATATCTTTGACCAAGGCAATTCAAGCTATTCAGTTAGCTTTGCCTAATGCTATTATATCTGAAATCTTATTTAATCATTTTACAACTTATCTAGTGAAACAAGTACCATTATTACTGGAGATTTATACAGGAATGCCCCATGAAAGAAACACATTTCCTAACAACCTTTTAGCTATTTTTATGGCATCAGCCTTCTTACATAGGGAAGCTTCTCTACAACCAGAAAACATACATTGAAAATAAAAATTGAATTAAATTCCTCTATAAATATTAAATGGTCCATCTGGTAGCAGAGATGTACCTGAAGTTTTTATTGTCTTTCCAGGATTATGCATTTGACAAACAAAACATTGTTTATAAACCATTTTAACAGTTTTGAACAGTCACTACACCAATATATATTTTTGGATACAATTTGATCAGTTTCTCTCTTCCATGATGAGTCATGGACCACAGAGCTTTTAATAATGGAAACATTAAGCTCTCAGGAAGGACCAAGCAGCTGTCCAGGCTCTCCATGAGTCCATGCTTAACATTGGATTTATATCCTTTGAAATACCAATTTTGTTTCTCCAATTCAGGTGCATAGCACTGTTTATTAAATGGTTCATCACAGGTAATTTGACTCACACCATGGAGTTTATTCAAATTGCTTATCTTAATGATTTCATTATTGACTGAGTTAAGGTGAAAATCTGGCAGAATATTTCTTTGGTATTTAATTAAATCTTGTCCTGCTTGGGTTAGCAGTTTCATAAACCACTCAGTCTCTTCATTACAGTCCTGGGAATTCTTACCCAGCCTAAATGATATGATTCTAAAGTTATCAGAAACCTGTATTCAGGAGTGCTTGTCAGCGACTTTTCCATCCTTTCCGTGAACCTCCTTGAAGACACTCTAGGATTTTACTTGCTTGTAAACAGCTTTCAGAAAATGCATCAGAGTTAAGCAATTAACTGTGGAAACAACTTAAAATGGTCATGGTTAAAGACACAATTGAATTTGGTTGTTTTTGTGGCCTATAATAATTTAATATAATAACCATACTTATAACTGATAACATACCAAGACATAACAGAATTTTAGGATGCTCATACAATTTTGGAGCATATATTAATAACACATTCATAAAACTGTAACTTGAAGAAGGTTAAATGTCACTTCTTATTTAACAATGCTTGCCATGTAATTTAACATACCAAATAAGCCTGTGTGTTATCTGTCTTTTGGATGCTGCAGGGGCCCTCTGTAACATCCCAAAGTTACTCTGAGGTCGAAAGACTTAATTTCTAATTTGAAATTTGATTTTGAGAAGTCTGTCAAATATGTCAAAGGTTTAAAACCCTTAAAATAGGATCACAGGTCACTGTAAAATAATAGTCACTTCATTTAGCCAAAGTGATAATTAAAAGATTTTAAAAAACAAAAACCTTTATTCTTTGATAAAGAGGAGATTCAGTTTTCCAAAGACTCAAAAGACCTAACAAATACAGGCATCATGAGACAGAATCTACCTCTCCTCCCCATGCTCCTTTTTTTGTTGTTGTTGCAGTTTACCCAAAAGATGAACAAAAAGATTTTACTGTCTCTTATTAATATGATATGAAATTCTTGTTCAAAAAAGAAGAGAAATTTTACTTTTGTATTTGTGTATTATCAATACTAAAGCTAATTTTAATAAAAACCTTATAAACAAATACATCCAATCTCATTGATCTTTCACCACACAAGATTTTCATTAACTTTTTATAAGCTCTTACAAATTTTTTCTATTATCTTTCTTTTCCCAACTTTCTATATCCATTTAGTTTTATCTATATCTTTTTTTATTTCTTCAATTTGAAATAACCTTTAAATAACTTCTAAATTAGACAATTTTTTCTCAACATACACATTTTTATTCTTTTACACCTTTTCTCACCAAGAACATATCTTGCTTTTCTTTATGTATTCTGTATACAGAACTGTTTCTCTTATGTCTACTAGTTTTAGTTACTTAGATTACCTATGATTTTAACTTTTCATAACTCAAATTTCTAGGGAAAACCAAGGAAGTAATTTTGAACTGTTTTATATGAATATTTATAACTGAAAATCATGTCTTTAAAAAAAGTTTCCTTGATTCTTTTTGTTTATTAACAGATCTAAATATATGTAGCTTTTCTATACCATATAAAAATGAGTCCAAAGTATATAAACTTAAACTTATGATTAACAATGAATGTTTCAGTATTTTAACCTACTTAGAAATGACTCAGATATTTTATGATTATTTATTACTTAATTTAGTGGAATCTGAGTTTAAGATTTTAAATTACTGAAAAGTACTGTGACACAGGTACACTTCCTAATATCTTCCCCAGGCGCCTTGGGTCCCAAGTACCCACATGGCACCCAGGACAGCTATGAAAGGCAGAGCCCTCCTGGTTCCTGAATTTATAGACCAGGTGTAGAGCTCAGGATGGAGGACGGAGCTATGAAGAAGATGACTGGAAGATCTGACTGCTGTCAGCACGGCCAGGGTGCAAAGCCAGGCCCGGAAGGATAGGTCCATATTGGGCTTGGATCTCCCTTGCAGCTGGTGGTCCAGGTGCTGAGGGTATCTCCCCAGACCTCACCATAATCTCACACCTCAGCCCAAATCTAGAGGCTCAAAACCAAAGACAAGCTCACGGTAAGATGTGTGCAAGGCTTCCAGGGAGCCCAGCAGCCAGTCCTTACAGTTTTAACTCACAGACAAACAAAACCAGTATCAAAAATATTACAAAAGCAACAGTTTTGTGACCTTAAACATGTAATGGATACAGCAAAAACCCATCTAAGCAGTAGACCCAGGCAAAAAGGTCTGAATTATATTTAACAGCCAATTCTAAAACCATTTGTATTTTATTTTACCAACGATTTTAAAACCAGCTGTATTTACAAAATATTATCACACACACATAAAACATATATCTGTATAGACATACAGATACACAGATCATCTTAGCTTTCCTAAAGAATTCTTGTTTGCCAGCATTCAAATAGATTTTCTCTTCCCTATTAAGACTATCAGTCTTCCAATTACCTGTTTTGCTGCTCTATGCAAGTGTTAGTTAGGCAACCCTAAATTTGCATTTCTAAAGGGATGACTTTTAGGTGAAACAAGGTGGAAAATTTATATCTCAAATGCATAGAGCTGACACTTCAGGCCTAAATATTGTACTATCATTTGCCAAAATCAAGAAATAAGGGGGTAGGTAAAGGCCCAGTTAAGACAATGTGGCAAGGAAAACTACCTTAAACAAAGGTAAGACTTGTTATGTAAGTTTAAACCAATGATAAGAGTGACTAGTGACTTAATCCTCCCTTTCTTCCTGGTACAAAGAGGCAGACACCCCTCAAAATAGAGATTTCCTTTAGAGCACAAAAAGGTAGCAAATAGCCCGCTACATGCCAAAGAGTTGTCTTGGAGACTGATTTAGTTCAATGGGTTGTCTTTTCAGCTCAGCCACTGTCTCTCAGCTAAAATTACCAAGCTCAGGGTGGAGCCCATTGAAGAATGGGGCAAGGAAAACATTCTCTATGTCTAGACTCAGCATGGATATCTCTGAAAAAGAAGAAGGATCACTTTACCTGAAGGCCTACCTTTCATGAACACTTTATCCAGCTTTATTTTCACCTTCAGGGCAGGATAGGAGCTAAGCCAAAAGGTTAGGAGATTTGATTTTTCTTATCAATTAGTTGCTTAAGGTTTTCATTTGCTTTTCATAGAGAGTCTTCTAACAGAGGCAATAAAAATATTGAAATCTTTTTAGAATGTCTGCACATCAATAGGCATCCCTGGATGGGCGTAATTCTGGAGCCCTGATTTTTAAATGCACTTTTTAAAGTGCAGTATTGTTCGTGTGGAGCATTCCACTATCATTTTAAGTGATCTTTAGTAAGATTTTGCCATTATTGTGTTTGCTGTTTCTGGGGCCTGATGTCTACACACGTAGAGGTAGCTGTAGCAGCAATATGGAGAACTCAGTTCTTTAGAAATTAAGGATCTCATTTTTATGTTCAGTCTTGGCTTTGGCACTTAGATCCCCTTGATCAACTTAGCCAATGACTTTCCCTACTTAAGCATGCAACAAAAAGAAACAAGGTGGAGAAAACACAAAAATTCTTGCAAATTTCTGAAAGCCAAAGATTACACCCCCCGTGGTATTGCCACTTACTATTAGTTTCTCTCTGACCCAGTCAGACATCTACGACCTCTAACTGGATCCAAGCCAGTTAATTATTAGATCCAATCCCATCTTGGACCCAGTCCAGTTTCTGTCATGATTTCCAAACGCAGTACAAACCAAAAATTTACTCACACCAACTCAGACACTTCAAAACACAAATCCATGGAGCTTTGGCATCTGGAAGGGAGAACTTACCTATAGTCCCCAGTTGTTGTGAGAGAGCAGTGGACACAGTGGGCCCAGTGGACACCTCCTTTGGTCACCTGATGCTCCCAGGGGTCTCTGGAAGCTCTACTCCAGATCTCAATTCTGATACCATCTGTTAAAAGAAAAACTTTAGACAGATTAAATGTAACAGAGTGTAATTGAGCAAAGAACCGTTCATGAATCAGGCAGCCCCTTGAACCAGAATTGGTTCGGAGCAACTCTGGCACTGCCACGTGGTTAGAGAGGATTTATGAACAGAAAATGGAAGCGAGTTGCAGAAATAGCCAGATTGGTCACAAGTCAGCATTTGCCTGATTTGAACATGGTTGGAACAGTTGGCTGTCTGTGATTGGTTAAAATATGGCTGCTGTGATTGGCTGAGACTCAGTTATTCCTTATAGGGGCAAGTTATAGTCTGTTTACACTTTAGTTAGATTACAGCTCATTATGTACCGAGAAACCCAGAGGCTGAATTTAAAATAGGTAGGGAGGCAGCTTTAGACCAAACTAATTTAATGCCTACTTTTTTCTTGATTAAGCTAGTTAACAAGTGTATGTGTTCTTACTTGTTTTCATAAGTAGGTCTGCGTATCATGTAATTTTTCTCATTTTCTGTTTACAGATTTTCTAATTTTTGCTTTATATTTATTGATTTTTTAGTCTGTTTCCTTGTGTTCTCTTATTCTTCTGCTAACTTTTAACTTCGAATATTTAGGTTAATTTATTTTCATTACTTTTGTTCACCAATGAGATTAAGGCTGTGACTTTGTGCCCAGTAAAAGTTCTGGCAAGAACTCAGGCATTTTTTTTATGCATATGGTTCTTAGTTTTGTATTTTGTAGTTGTATCCTTTGTAGATGTATCCTTTGACTGGGCATTTATTTAAGATATTTTGTTTGTTCTTTATAAATGTACAAGTTGTTTGAGTTTCATGCTATAGTTTTTTTATTAATTCTTCTTTCTCTTGAGCAATAATATGTAGGCAATAAAAATTCTACCTATTTCAATGCTAAGTTTTGTAGATTTGGGATATATCTTTAGAAGAAGATATATTAGCTGATAGGGGATCAGACATAATGCTACCCATTATATCAACCTCATTAATTTAACCTGAAATTAAATGAGCTTCCGTTTCTGGTTCAAATGGCAATTGTTAAAATCTACCAGGTATAACTAAAGATCTTTAGCCTCACTCTCTCCTGTGTTTTCATGTTTGTCCTTCCAATGCTGACAACTCAGGGATCTTATCACTCTGATTCCTTTCTCAACGTCAGGATATTTCCTCCTCATTTTATTGCCCAAGAAGCATGAACTTAAAACGTTTCGCTGGCAAATATCAGCACTTAGCAATGCGACAGTGGATCAAACTTAAAAAAAATCTAAAACTACTTTTGGATTTTCTTCTTCCGAGGAAGTTTTGTCCCTGCTTCTCTTCCATGCCTGGAAGCTCCACTGGGCTTCAGTTAGTTGTGCATTGATCATGCTCCCCACTCTTCAGACACCTTGAGCTCCAGTCCTCTAACTGGGACTCCTATGACCTGGGTCTTCCTCTCATATTGGTAGCTTAATGAAACACCCATGAGATCAGCACAGCAGTGTTATAGAGCAAGCACTGTTAGGATTCCTGTTTGCTACATCCCTGGGTCTCTGTATTTCAGGAGGTAGAGAGTAAGAGTGGTTTTGTCATTTTTATTGGAATAGAGAGATTAGGATTTTTGAAACCTCTGTAGAAGTCGTCATTTAACCTTGAAGTCCTGCACATTTTAGTAATGAGACACAGGGATTAAAAAGAGATGATAATTCTAGAATATTATGGAAGAGGGCAACATGTGGGATGAAGGAGAAGGGAAAAACCAAGCTGTATCTTTGAACTAGAAATCAGATTAAATAAGATAAAGTAAGGCTACATGGAAAGGAGGTATTTTAATGTTTTTTATCACTCATTATTTCTTTTTCTTTGAACAATCAATTATTGATTTCTATATATGCCAGACATTGTGCTATGAGACTTGAGGTAATTAAAAATAAAAATATAAAATTTTGGTTGAATAAAATAATTGATCTGTGCATAGTAAGTGTTTCAATGACTATTTTTATTGTAATTATTGTTATTAGGGTTATGGATATTCTCAGAAGAAATTAATTTCATCCTAAGGTAAAAGGGTGGGAGAGAAGGAATCAGGAAGTCTTCGCGGAAGAGGTATACTTTGGTTTGTACTTCTGAGGAATAGCAACTTGTCTGTCCTTCACACCTAGTCCATTTGCATTGAGTAGAACCATCTGTGGCTTCTCTCACTGGTCTGTTGAGCAGACCCTGTCCCAGGGGGTGTTTTGCTGCCTTCGTGTCACTGAGGTGGGAATTCTTCTGATTTGACCTAATCTAATGGTAATTTATTCCTTAAAATGAAAGGTGAGCGAATGAGACCCCAATCAACAGTCAACAATAAAGACCACTCCTGCCCTGCATTTTAAATAGACACATTTTAATGGAGGGAAATTAAGAATATTCAGGTGGTATTTTAAAATTAATGAAAACCCAATCAAATAAGGATTATATCCAAGCAAAAACATCATGCATCATGGTCTTTTATAGGCAGTTAGTGACTAGCTGGAGGAGACTGAAGGCATCACACACCATATGGCGAGATAAATATGGCTTACTTTTGAAATTGCATTTGTGTCACACAATTAAACATTAAAACTCTTCACTCCTAAAGATTCAGCTGCAAAACTTGAAGTTTTTGCAAGTTTCATTGTAACCACTTCAGAGATTTTTGGAGACACAAAATCTATCATTAGAAGCAGAATATCTAAGTCACACGATTCCAGGAAACTATTTTTAAAAAGGTGTTAAAAAATAACAACTTGCACTTCAATCTACACAGCAGTTCAAATAATAATCAATACTCGATCCTTTCCCACTGAGCAGAAGGCATCCATGATTATGTCTCCTTGGAGCCCAGCAAATGGAAGAAGAGCTTAGAGAACTGGCTTTTCCCAGGAGGGAGTCAAATGGAGCTGAATTGCTGCGAGTCTGACCCTCGTATTCAGAGCATTTGAGGAGTTTCAGCAAAATTGAGGTCAAGCCAGTGTGTTTTGACATCATTTTGCTGCAGAAGCAAAACCAAGATTGATTTAATCAGGGCAAGGAATCTGGCTTAGGATAGAAATCATAACAAACTTCCAGCCCAAATAGAAAAATTGGCATTTGGTTTCTACACCCTACCCTGATTGAATCTGGAAAAGAAAAATCAAATAATAATTTTTTTTCTCATTTTAAGAAAAAATACTCTCGTGCATGTCTTTGTCTCATATCTAAGAATTGAAGGTGTCTGAAGGTCATAAGGAACACCACTAAATCAATAGTGCACAGCAGAAGCCTGGAGAAAAGCTCAAAGACATTGCGGCTTGGACCTGCTGTTCCCACCACTCTCTGTAAATGCCCACAGTGAAGCTCCTATGTCAGAGGACTGTTCTGAAGATTAAATGATATGTAAATAAGGCTCTTATAACAGTGTCTAGAACATAATAAGCAATATATGTGTTTATCGTCTTTTTTTATAATTATCATTATTATAATGATTTTTTTTGGTAGACTGGAGATATCATCCAGAGTCTAGGATAATGGGGCAATTCAAATAACATTTAATAATACCTCTCATTTGATGAGCATTTAATATGTGCCAGGGGCTTTATGTAAAGTATCTTACTTAATTTTCACAAGAATCCTATGTGGTGAGTATTGTGTTAACCCAATTTTATAGTTGGAAAATCCGAGGCTTAGAAAGATTAAATAAATTGCTCAGGAGATCAAACAGCTGAAAAGTGGCTGCATCGGCATATTCTCCAGGCAATTTGGTTGAAGCAGCTGCTCCTAATAACGAACTTAAAAGTCCAAAACAAATGAACAAACCAAAGCAGGATTTATAATGGTGAAAGTAAAAACATAAATTAACTGTGATCTAAATATGTTATACTTTTGCGTAGCATACCAAACACAAAGTCATGTATGCCACCTACATAACAAATGTACAAATATGACAAATACATGCCTAGGATACGAAGAGTTCAACATTTATTTGGGAATAAAATAGCAAGCAACAATACTGACAAGACCTCAGAGAATCTTTTTGTTCTTTAAGATTTAAGTACTTATGTCGAAAGCCTGGAGCAAATAAGCCCCTCAGCTGTTCTTTTCCATAGTGGGTGTCTATGTGTAATCTCATACTTTGAGATTTACGAAGAAAAGGTTCAGGGATCCTTTGAGATTTTAAGATAAATTCACATGGATACCAAGTAATGTTCTCCACTCATAGGATGAGGGACAAGTACATACTGGTTGAAATTTCTTACTGAGACTACTGAGACTACTGCTGATGTGACAGACCCCAAGTAACCACAGACTGGCAATTACAGGGTTGTTTTCCTTTTTTTTTTTTTTTCCTTCAAGTCATTTAGTAAGAATGGCAATTTGGTTCTCATGATCTCTTGAGAGCTTACACAGGAATACTTCATGCTGAAACTTCAGGCTACACCTTGTTCCTTACTATCTCTTATCTACAGCATGGCAGAATGAGCCTCCTAAGTAGCATGCACTTCCTTCTTAGATTCCAAAACATTTCCAATGCTATTAATAATATTACTAACTTGACTTAGAAAGCAAAGCTACACACTTTCCTTCCAAATTATAGCCATCTGTAGCTCACATAGAAGTCTCACTTGACCCTGCATATGTTGCATTATTTGCAGACACAAAAGAACTCACCAAGTTTTTTCACCTCTAGCCATATCTTGCATTTGGACCTGCAATGTTTAAAAATCTTATCCCTGGTGTGTCATGTTTTCTATGGACTTTGAGTGGGCCCAATGAACATGTGTTGTTCTCATAAACATTCCTTTCTATGGGTAATCTCTCTTCCTGGTTGCTTTAGCCCAGTGCCCAACCTGTCCCACCCCACTAAAGCCCCTCCCCCAGCACTCCTATGCTGCTAACATCCTTGTGTGAGTTTTACCTCCACAAACACACGTAAGGCACAGCCATCACAAGATCAGAGACAAAGGAATCTGTGGTGGCAAGAAGAATTAAAACCCATACAAGAAAAATGGTGCTTGAAAGAAAAATGGGGAGGGGTTCCACAATTCAGGATCTCCAAGGCTCTTGAATCCCACTACTGATCATGTGGGCCTAGAAAAAAGATTCGACTCTTTTAGACCACAGCAGCATAATTCTACTTTCACTTAAAAGGCAGCAATTTTGACATGGATTGGAGTGCTCTGGAAAAAATTAATGTAAAAAGCTGGGCTTACATTAGAGCTACCCAGAAGGACTTTAGGCAGAAATGATGAAAAAAATTCCAGACGCAAGTGTTAAAAAACGGAAAGAGATTACTCCAGTGCTGGCCCAGCTGTCATGTCAAAGACTAGAACCTTGATCCAATGTTTAAAAGACATAGCCTGCTGAGTAAAGGAATCGTTTCCTTTTCAGGATTGTGTAAATAGTACTGCCTACCCTCAATTCTGCACTCCTTGCACCCATAGGGCATCCCCCATGTAAAATACTGAGAACCCCAAACTCTGGTCCTTGACTGGTCAAGGCAAGAAGTACTTCTGGGCAAGAAGTAAAGTTTGGGAGGTTTCTGTAAAACCTGACACCTTGTACATTTTTAACTGTAAAAAGACAGCAAATCTCTTACTAAGTTTATGAATTCTAGAGATCCTTCCATCCTTCCCACTTCTTGAGTTTAAAGCCACAAAGACAGAATAAGATAAGAGTTCTATCCCAAAGATGCCCTCTGAGTTCAGCCATCATAGTGCAGCTTCCTGAATCTCTTCAATTCAAATCTCCAATGCACCATTACTAAATTCTCAAGGGTTTAAAGACACGTTACTTTTTACTTGTAAATGATACCTCCTTAGATAAGCTTTATTGGCTGACAGAGGGAAAGTGTTATTTAGAATCATAGACTTGCCCACAGTCAGAATAAGACGGGACTTTATGAAACTGTACTTAAAAGTGTAGTTCATGGTTATCTATACCAGAATTCACAGAGAAGAAAATGAATATTACTGGGTTCTTGGGTTCCACTCAAAAACTGAACAAAAATCTCCAAAAAAATTTTGGCCATCTTTATTTGAAAATGTTCCCCATTAACATTTAATAGTAAAAGTCATCAAACCACTATTATAAGTCATCTCATAACTACATATGATACCTGAGCATACGTGTACAAACACATGTACACATGTAAGTATATGAATGTATATATATTTTCCTGTCATAGTTTAAGCAAATATAAACAATGCCACATTTTAAAAATTATGGCTACGAATCTTTCCGTGTTATGTATTTTAATGTGCTCTGCATTAGAATACTCTCATGGTTTTCTAAGTTATTCCTAATACCCTAGATCCTAATCTTGAACTGAGAGTCCAGGAGACATGATTTCTATTGCCAGCTTTACCACTCACTTCTTGAATGATACCAGATCTCAATGTCCTCATTCTAAATGAGGGACTGGCCATCTTGAGAACCATTTCAGTTCCAAAATTAAATAACTGTATCGAGCACTGTTTGAAATCTGGGGAACTATATGGTTAAGTGACAGATTGTAAGACAAATGGCAGCCATCCACTCATGTGCTCTCACCAGAACACTAACGAAAAATTGCAATCTCATCTGCCTAATTAATTCTCTAATTTCATTAAAAATTACATTTGATTAGATTTGCAAAGGGCACTGACACAGGCCTTACCAATGGGCCCTAAATGTGTGGTCTCCAAATGCCAGAAAGGAAAAAATTCCCTTATATTGAAATCAGAGTTTCCCCAAACAGAGAATTTTAATGCTTACGTGGTTGATTTTGACTCCAGAAAAATATATTCAATTTGAATATATAGACAATGCAAATATCAAGTGGTGGAAAGACAATTTAATTCTCATCCGATGCAATAGTCAGGGAAGGTAAGTGATTGAGAATGACAGATAAACCAAAATTGTGTAATGATTTGTTCTTCTATAAAGCTGAGGAGTCCTTAAGAGTTGCATAGGCACACTAAAGAAGTCCATTAGGCTACCGCAAAGGAAATGTATTAAGATAGAATTCTACTAAGATGGTTTATGTGGATGCTTAGGAAATTTGAATTATTCCTCATGGTTATTGCTCTCAGCAAGTCAATAAATTGTAATGAAGACATATACTTGAACTCTAATACATTTTTCCATCTCATATTCATGTTTGACCACAGATTTTCATTTTTTAGATGTGCTAAATTAAGGGTGAGAATGGAATGAAACATCGTATATTGGACACAGGAGTCAGAAACACAACAGAAAAGTCACACCAAGAGCGCCAGGCATTTTGTGGTGGTAACAGGAGCACGTGAACCAAGGCCACATTTGGAACGTGAGTCACGGGAATGTGCAAGCTCACATTTGTTGTTCAAGAATGTAGATGCATATTGCTGAAGACATTTTGGCTTTGAAAAATGGGAACAAGAAGCAGTGGCAGAAATATTCATGAGATATAAGGTGCTCTTACATTCATCGTATACTTTTCTGTAGATGGTGATGGATTTAAGGTGTGTTTGAACACACAGGCTAGTCAGATGTGCAACCACGAGATGCAGGGAAAGATTGGATTTCATGAAACTAACTCAATTTGGGGCTCTGGTTACATTTGCTCAGCACCTGGTAGCTGCCTCAGCATAAAACCAGCTGGCAGCTGTTTTTTGCTTAGTTTTGTTTTATAAGGTTTTGTTATTTATTGTCCAAATGCTTCTCATGAATTTCCAGAAGCAAAAAAATTCAGACCAGTGATGATGGAGGTGGTTTGTTTGGATCGATGAGAAATGCTACCTTGATGTAAGTTCCCTGTTATTCTCCCTCAGAGTCTCTTCCAAGTGATAGAACTGAAAGTCTTCCCCTGATCGCCCCTCCCTTCGGAGAAGTTCAGTGAGCAACTCAGACTTGACATGGCCAGAAAGACAACATATCCTCATGCTTTATGTCCTAACCCCAAACTTCCCATCTGTGTTCACAGGCTTGTCAGCTCAGAATGTGATAACAGCATCACTGTTCTCTCCCAGGCAAAGGAAATACTGACCTTTTCTGTAAGAGACATTCCAAAACCACACAGGAGTCCTCACTGGAATTTTTGTCCCTCAGGTGATTTAAAAAAAAATTGGAATTTCAAGTGGAGCAGAGCAATTGAATTCAAACCAGATCTAACTGGCAAAAGGTATTTTAGGCAAAGCAACAGTTTGAAATTCTTTCTCTAAAACTCTTTAAAAATGCCCGCACCTGGGTTAGATCCCAAGTGCAGTGAACATGATGTCTAGGACAGTATTTATTAGGATCTGGTTGCTGTGGAATGTTCTGAGAGGGGCTACTATTCAGCTACCAAGCGGGGGGCGGGGCAGGTAGAGGGAAGTGGAATCAATTTTCCTGGTTTATATGGGAGGGCAATACTTACAATAATCTGGGCACTGTGCTATCTCTTTGCATCGAGTACCTTATTATACTTCGATGGCAACTTGATAGAGTAGGTATTGTTGATGCTTCTGAATATACTGACAAAGAAAAACAAATGGTACATCATCTTTACAAAAGCTTTCAGTAAGTGAATGGAACCAGAACTTTCACTAATTGTGGTGCAGCTTCTCCCACTAAACCCTAATCACAATCCAAAGACTCTTTCTATTACTAAAAGAACCTAATGCCTGAAGGTGATTTGCAACAGTCAAAATGCTACCAGCAAACTTAAGAAACATACATTAAACAGATAAGCACTATGTGTTTTTGCTGAGCTGCACACTGGAGTCCAGGATTTAGAACAGCAAATGCAAATTAAACAAAAACATTAACGTTATTGCTTTTCATATGAACGAATCCAAAGGCAGAATGAACTTATTCAGATGTATTCACTAAATATGACCCACACACTAGGAGAGGTATCATGGGGTTGACAGGGGAGGATCCTATAGTCCCTTTCCCCAAGAAGCTCAGAGACTATCTTAAGAAGCACACATCCATAAATAATTGCAATGCAATGGTAATATATGCAAATTGAGTAATGAACAGGGAACAATAAGGGGAAAGCTCAAAGTACAATTAATCATCTGGAGAAGATACTGAGATACTAGAGAATGTTACACAGAAGAAAAAAATTGATTTGAATACTGAAAAATGGCCACGTATGATCCCAAAGTGTGTGTTTGTATTGGGGGCAGGGACGTGGAGGAATGAGGGCCTGTTCCTACTTGGAAACTGTGCTTGTCATTACTTGAGAATAGTGACAAATGGGAAGATGACTATGGAACAGGAGAACAGCTGCTTTGGATGCTTACATCTGGATTCAGAATTCTATTTTCTAGGGTAGAGGTACCAAACGTAGAGTTTTTCGGCTTGCAGATGACTTCCTCTTGTTCAGCAGCCTGTTTTTATATTCCCTGGATGCTCAGACCCTACTGCTTTCTATTGCATTGTCTAGCACTCTTCTTCTTTACATAACCAACTGACCTGTCTGGCCCCCAAAGGCATTTTGAGTGCACAACCCTGTTTTGAGACATGGCAATCCATCAAACACTTTGAATCTAGAGCTACATGGTAAGAACTGGATTATTAAGAAGCACATTCTCAAACATGTGTAAATGCGTATTAAAACAAAGGGAGACAATTTAAGATTCCAGAAGATAGGCAATGTACCTGAGATAGAACAATGGCAAGAGATAGATTAAGAAAGAAAATCTGTGGTATGATGGGCAAGATATGATGATTGATCAAATGTTAATAATTGTTATAGGAATAGGGAAATTGATCAAGTTTCAAATTCCAAATTCATGTGAACCCATGCAATAAAACAAAGTAACAAAAAAGCAGTAAATTAAAAAAAAATTCCATTGTCATTAGTTGTTGATAAAGGGTTAACTGGGCATGGTTAACGCAATTAAACAATCCAATATATTTGAAATTGGGCCATGGAGGCTGATAGGCAAAACATTGTTAAACCAGAAGTACCAATTAATTACTTTATTGGACCATTAAACATCTGGCTTGCCTTTGTAACTCAATAAACTTAAATAGTTCATTAAAAACCAATGAAACATGACAGAAAAAAATCAGAGGCTTTGTTTTCCTATTTCCTTTAGTTTACCTATGAATTAGAGGATTTTATTTCTTTTTAACTCCCACCTCCAAAAGCCTAATGGAAAGTCACAGACATTGTTGAATGATGGGAAATTCCACTCCCAAAATCAAAATCAAAAATTTCAAGGCTATAACTCTTAGTGATGACAAATTAACCAAGTTGCAGGAGTAAGTATACAAAAAAAAATCTTTTTTATGATATACACCACTAGCTATGGTTTTTCTGGAATTTATTAACAACTCCAAAGTTGACACTTCTTGGCAACCATTCCTTTTTAGTTACTTCTTAACAACCACAAGTAGTAGGTCAGGGCATTGAATGAACAAGATTTTGAGTTCACATTTAAAAATATATATATATAAGCTAATGGTGTAAATAAATTACTAAATTTCCACCATACTAATGATTGTAGCATTTCATTTATCATCATAGCGATGTCTACATAAAGAGATATGTCTATATCTAGTTCTATAAACCATAAAGATTGTTTTTAATTTTTGTTTCTCATTTATTTCATTTCAGAATATATTTTTATATCAGATTCTTGATGGTTGGATAGCATTTTATTCATTTATTATCAAACCAATCAATTCTTATTGTATATGCACACTGTTGTTAATTTTTGCAATTATAAATCCACTTCAGTGAAAATTCTTGTCACACATCATTGTGGTCTTATACCATTACATTCTCTGGATGAATTCTGAGAAGTAAAATCTCTTGATTACTTATAGGTACCCAAGGCTTCTATGTATATTACCAAAGTGGAAAGCATAACCTGAATAGAATTAATTAAATTAGTAAAATTATTAATTATTAATTTAAAAGCCCAGCTAGGAGGATCCTTCTTCCACCATGAGATGGAGGAAGAAGCGGCATAGATTTTGAATCTCTCCAAATCTACATATTAAAACAAAAAGAGTAAATAGATAGCAAAACTAAAGATATGTGGACAACATTCACAATAAAACTAGATTACAAATTATATCTACAACACAAAAAGATAAAGACAAAATTCCAACAGCTACAAGACCTACCTGGTATCAGTGTCTCTATGCAGGAGAAGAAATGGAAGCTATGGAGTAGCTGACAGACAAAAGAACAATGGAATCTCAGAATAGCCCATAAATTCTCACTGGCTGGCATGACTGACCAATTCAAGATCAGTATTCAAACTAGGGGTGGTTTTGTCCCTTCCAATAGGGGCTGAGTACAAGGAGATTGTAGTAAGGACCGAAGAGGTTGGACTAGTCTATCCAATGTGAACTGTCAAAACCCACCTGCTAGAGCTCCCTCTAGGATCAGACCAGAGAACCCATACTGAGAAGACACTGTTAGGTGTGGCATTACAATTGAGCAAGACAGGAAGAATACTGAAAAGTAAAGAGAAGGTCCAGGTAAAAATGGGGAAGGGAAATGAGTCCAGAAATTTCAGGAATCAATCCACTATAAGTTTGAAAGCTACAAGAAAAGAACAGAACATGAAGCTCTATGAAATTATTGTCAAAACCACAAGGGGGTTTCAGTCTAGGTCTAGTTGCTCAATGCACAAAGATCCAATTATTCAGACAACAAGGAGATTCTCAGCTCCTTTGTTTCCCCCCCTCCTTCAAAAAGTTTTTATTTATTTTGGGGTAATAGTTGTGTTAAGATATAATTAACATACCATACAATTCACCCATCCAAGTGAATGACTTTTAGGACATTCATAGAATTGTGCATCCACCACCATAGTCAATTTTAGAGCATTTTCATTATCCTGAAAAGAAAGCCCCAAACCCCTCAGCCATCACCCTTCAATCACTCCATGCCCTCCAACTCTATGCAACCATTAATCTACTTTTTGTCACCATACATTTACCTATTTTGTATATTTCCTATCAATGGAATAATACAATGTATAGTCCTTTGTGACTGGCTTATTTCACTTAGCATAATATTTTCAAAATTAATCCATATTTTAATATCTATCAGAGCTTCAATTTCTTTTTTTTTCCACTTTTTCCATTTTGGTAAAATGCACATAACATAAAATTTACTATCTCAACCATTTTTAGGTGTACATGTCAGTGATATTAAATAAAGTCTTAATATTGTGCAATCATCACCACCACCCATCTTCAGAATTCTTTTCATCTTGTAAAACCAAAACCCCGTACTTGTTAAACAATAACTCCCCATTTCTCTCTCCGTCCAGCCCCTGGCAGCCATTATTTCACTTTCTGTCTCTAAGATTATCACTACTCTTAATACCTCATATAAATGGAATCCTACACTATTTGTCCCTTTATGGCTGGTGCACTTCACTTAGCATAATACCCTCAAATGATCATCCATATTGTAGCATATGTCAAAATTTTATTTATTTTTAAAGCTGAATGATATTCCATTATATGTATATACTGTATTTTGCTTTTCCATTCATCTGTCAATGGGTTGCTTCTACATTTTAGCTATTGGAATAATGCTACTGAAGAACATGGGTGTACAATTATCTCTTCAAGACCCTGCTTTCAATTCTTTAGGGTTTATAATCAGAACTAGAATTGCTAGATCATTTAATAATTCTATTTTTAATTATTTGAGGAACCACCATACAGATTTCCAGAACAGCTGTACCGCTTTACACTTCCATAAACAGTGCACAAGGATTCCAATTTCTCTATATCCTCACCAACACTTGTTAGTTTTTTTTTTTTTTACAGTAACCACCCTAATGAGTGTGGGGTGGTATCTCATTGTACATTTGATTTAATTTCCTAAGGATTAGAGATGTTGACTACCTTTTGATGTGCTTCTTGGTCATTTATTTATCTTCTCTAGATAACTGTCTGTTTAACTTCTTTGCTCATTTTTTAAATCTGATTATTTTTGTTGTTGAATTTTAAGTTTTCTCTATATATTCTGAATATTAATACCTTATCACATACTATACAACTCTTTGAAGAAAACATGGAGCAAAATCTTCACAACATTAGATTTGGCAGTGATTTCTTGGATATAAAACATCAAAGGCTCGGGCAACAAAAGAAAATATTGACAAATTGGACAACGAAAATTGAAAAATTTGGGAATCCAAAAGACTCTATCAACATGTTGAAAAGGCATCCTATGAAATTGGAGAAAATGTCAGCTCTTTTGTCTTACAGAAAATCACCATTTCTGGGAAACAACTCAAAAGGTCGTGTAGTTAGTTCAGGGAGAGGATTATACAGAGGTCATTGAAATTTTTTCAATGGTGGGGTGATTACAACTTCCCCCTTCTTTTCAGTTCATTCCTTAGTCTTAGGGAATCAGGATGTTGCTCTATCTCGCTTCCTCCTGCTGAAATGGGACATAGTTGGGATGTGAGGAAGAACAAACATGTTGGGCCTATAATCAAAAGTTTTTAATTCATGTTGCTGAGTTGGTACCCTCTCCCCAACAATGAAGTAAAGTACAGCAAAAGAACTAGCCATCACCATCTAGGATCCATCCCTCTAGGAAATATTGGCTCAGTGTTTCCAGATGAAATCCTAAAATTCCTCGAATCATTTATGAAAGCAGTTTTAGGTCCAGCAGTGAGATAGGTTAGTGGAAGAGGCAATAGATTGAGAGGCCTTAACTAAAGCATTGTCTTGCCATGAAAATGAAAATCCCCAAAGGACAAGCTACACATACAGGGTATATGTTTCAGACATCCCAGGGAACAGGGCTTGTGCCACAGTTACCTTTTGGCCAGTAACCCCAGCATACCCGGCTTTGCATTGTCCCTATTCATTCCATCATGCTGCTCCCATCAGTAGATAGCTCCTCACTGAGGTCTGACAGGGAACAATCAGTCAAATCCTGGAGACTAGAATATTCTTGGTCAATAATCAAAATGTAATCATGGAATGGGGAACAGGAGTCCACAGGCAGCAAGGTGGCTGAGTTTAAGGTGGACACCAGCTTCAGGGTTACATTAGGATTATCTAACAAAATAACCTGATATTTACCTATCCTGCCATTCGCTGGTAACCAAAAGCTTCCCTTTTTTCTAGTAGGGTTAATACATAATGCATAGTGTGAACAGTCACTAGTTTCCCAATGGTAAACTTTTCAGCTTCCTATAAAATATCATAAATAGCAGCTATCGCTCTCAGACAAGTGGGCCATCCTTTCATTACCACATCCAATTGCTTAGAGAAATAAGGTACAGGTTGATTATGATCCCGCCAAATTCATATCGATGCACTGAGTCCAATTCCTTGCCTTTCTTGAGAAAAAATCAAAAGACTTATACAAGTTCAGGGGGCCCCATGTGGGGGCAGTCATCAATTTTTCTTTAATAGTCAAGAAAGTCCTGTGGCGTTCCCCAGTCCAAGCCAGTAGATCTTGTTGTTCCCTTTCTAAAGCTTCATGAAGGGGTTTTTCTATTAGCCTGAAGTTAGGAATTTAAATCCCACAAAACCTAGCCATATCCAAAAATCCTCCCAACTGCTTGTGGGTGGTAAGGACTGCTATTCGATTTACAGCCTCTCTCCAAAGGAGGTTCTGAGTTTCAAACCCCAAGTAGTTGACAGTAGGGAGTGAGATCTGAGTTTTTTTGGAGGTGTTTTATATCCTTCATTAGCTAGTAAATTTAATCCAATTTTTGTCACGTTACCTTGATTCAGCTTCACTCTCACTAGTTATCAGGGTATTGTCTACACACTGTAAAATCATTTCCTTATCTAAAATTATTTCCCTCAAATCTGGCCAGAATTTTCTGAAGATTGTTGAGGAGTTATTTTTTAAACCCCTGAAGGAGGATAGTTCAGCAGTATTGGCATTTGGCTTTAGACATTATGTCTTCCCATCCAAAAGCAAATAGTACTTGGGATTTGGGAACAAGAAGAGTGCAAAAGAACACATCTTTTAAACCTATTTCTGAAAATCAGGCAGAACTTCCAGATAAAGTGATAAGAAGGGTGTAAGGATTAGGTACCATAGGAGGAATATCCTCCACTATTTGACGTATTGCCCTTAGATCTCGAACAAACTGGTATTTCTGGATTCCACACCCTTTTTTGTTTTTGACTAATAGAATGAGGGTATAATGAGGTATGCCCAATCTCCCTTCCCTTCATCGCCAGGAACTCAGTTTTAAGTTTTTCCTTGGGGTCTTCTTGGCCAAGAGGGTGTTCATTAGTCAATGGGGCAGATGACTAGGATTTTATTTTAGTTTACATTTTTCCCCTTTTGGCCACAATTTGCTGGAGGCAGCATCAATGGTCGAGCTTTTCTTTTGTCCCATCACTGCCAGGGTGGGGTGGCTACCTGCCCCAGTTCTGTCCCGTCCCTCAGCGGGGCCCTGTGGCCAAAGGACTTAAAGTCAAAGGACTTATAGCCAATTAAATGTTCCAGGACATGTGGGAATGGAGGTGTGCAGGCATTTATCAAAATTTAAAAACCTTTTAAGCAACATAAGGGCAAAAAAACCCCAAACATCAAAAGAAAAGTTGTAAAATTAAGTTATCTATAACCATCGAGCTACTGCCAGACTTGTAGTAATTTGCTATACAAAGCATAAGCATTTGATAAAGCCATTCAAGCTAAGAATTTAGAGACTCATATCAGAATGAACAAACGACATTCTAAACAAAGGTTACAAGGCCTGCCTCATTCTGACAATGACACAAAATTGGAAGCTAACAAATTATCTAGATTTTGCAGACATTTGTCAAAGATGTTAAAAAGCTCAAAACATTTGATCAAAATAGAATCACAGGTTATTGTAAAACAATAGCAATTTACTTCTCAGTTTTCCCAAGTAATCAAAATCATAATAAGGACAACATAGAAATTATCTTGATAAAACATAAAATCTTTGTTTCTTAGGTCAAAAGATAAAGAAAAATCTTGTTTAGTGCAATTGTTTTCTTTGTATGGGATACTCATTTAGACAACTTGGCAGTCAACCTTCATGAAAAGGGTACCTGAATTTATCAGTCATAAGAGGATTGTGTTTAGAATCATGAGTGAGCATTATATTATAAAGGAAACAAGAAACTAGAAAACTAATACCTTGAGGATGGGAATACACAACTCTTAGTAACAGGATAGGAAGATTATTTTGACCATATTGAACAATTCAGACATGTTAAAAGCTAGAAAAACATTGCTTTTCAGACCTCTAAGGTAAATATTTCAACATCAGACCTTTATAGCAGACTTAGAAGCAGAAAAGAGGTATAGGAGCTGACAAAAAGGTTGAAGGAGAGGGTCATCATCTCAGGCCCTCTCAAGAGGAGGAAAAGCAGAAAGCAGTCAGACACAGCAAAAGTTGAACTTCTGAGATAGAGATCTGAGAAGTTTCAAAAGAAGCAGATTACAGAAAACCTCTTGCAAGTTTATTACATTTATCTCATTTGCCTAATTTATTTTAGCAGTTTACTTAACCAATTTGATGGCCTGTAAATATTAGATATACAATCAATGTGATTAATTGAGCCCTCAACAAAGTCATTTAATGTCTAAACAAATGTATTATCTAAACATATTTTCATAAACAACATTGGGAGGAAAGAGAAGGAAAAGAGTTTTAAAACACAGACGAAGAAACGATCACAAAATACAGTTTCTACTATTACTTTTAAATTTTCAAAAAAACTACCAAAATAACAAACATAAGTATTCTAGTAAGACTTGCTATTTTGAATAATGTAACATCTTTATGTTCTATAAATACAGTAGAAGTTTTAGAACACATCCTGCTTAAAGATGTTAACTAATTTGATCTTTCCAAAATACCAACCTCCAAAAATAAAATTTATTGACATGACATCACCTGACTATAGACTGAATAAACCTCTAACATCAATCTTTTGCATCTAATGTAATAGCACAGAGTCATAACATTTTTTATATGTAAGGATCAAGATCAAACTATTTTAAAAACAATCTAACTAGTCTCAAAACATTTTTCTACTTAAATGCAAATTCAATTACCTGTAACACATCCAAAGAAGAAGAAGACTGTTTTGAGATTCTCTTTGGATTCTAAGAACAACCATTTTGTTCATTTTGAAATAAATTACTATAGAAAAATTAATAGTTCAAGAATTCTTTTTAAGAATTTTCTAGACAAAGATCTTTGCTAGATCTTTTGTTGTATATTTGTACAACACAATGTACACATAACAGGCTAGCTTGTAACCGGTACTCAAAAAGAGTGACCAAAACCAAAATATCTTCATAAATCTTTGACCGTAAGTTTTTGTTTTTGTGCTATCATTTACTTAGAGTTTTCTTTATTCTAATTTACTTACATTTAAAAACCAGCTTGTTTACCAAAGATTACCAAATTCACATGAATATGAAAAGCATTTGGGATTATCTATTTAATTCACAAGAGCTCCTTTTATTTATAAGCCAAGTGTGGTATCTTGTAGACACATAATACATGTACATACATAAAACACATGCAAACAGATACACATACACACAAAAAAAATTTTCAATAGCTTTTATCTCAGAACTCTAGCCATGAGATCCTCTGAAGTTCCACATAACTCTGTATACATTATGTTTCTGTTCCTCTTTTCCTGCCAACAGTGGGTATCCCTACATCTTGGCCTGGTTGCCCCGATGGATGGAGATGTCTTTCAATCTCCTAGACTTAAGATCAGAAATGTCTTCTAATCTCCCAGACCTTAGAACAGAGGTGTCTTTTAAACTTCTGGATCTCAAAACCTACCACAAAAGAAACTACCAGCAGAGATGTCTTTCAACCTCCCAGACCTTGGACTGTGCTTATAACACCATCAACAGCAAATTTAAAGTAGGCAAAAGAAAATAAAGACAAAGAACTTAACAGATTTCACATTTACATGCCACACACTGACACAGATAAACACTCAACATAAAGAGAAGTCCAAGGGTTTTCAAACAAATGAACTGCAGTTTCACGTAATGAGCCTTGGGAGTACCTAATCAAAACGGTTAGGTTAGTTCCTTCTCTCACAAATGGATGAGGGTTTATCCAACCCAAAATATACAGGAATTCCTTCAGAATTCCCCGAATTGAGAGGGGCATCCCCCACTGTGCAGTATCTTCAAATAGCCCAAATGCAAATTTCAAAATCCAAATCCAGAGTTCCTTTCTTTGAGGCAATCAGAAAGCAATCACCAATGTGTTGGAGGCCAGTAAGAATGTGATGGAGGCAGGTAATGGTGAGCTGGTGGTGGAGCTGGCAGGAGAATCCAAAGCCACCCTCTGGCAAATATGGCCAGACAGCTGCTAAGGGAAGCTTTTGGTGTCTCCCTGCTCTGTAACCAATAAACCACAAGCAATGCCATCCCTGACTAGCCCCCATAATTGTTGTTGAAACCACAAGAGGGTTTCAGTCTAGGTCGAGCTGCTAATCACACAAAGATTCAATTATTAAGACAATAAGGATTGCCAACGAGGAAAATAATTTTTAATATGAAAGACGTCTTGTCAGGAGAACAGAAGAAGCTCCCTCAAATCTGTCTCTCTAAGGGATAGCATGGACTTTTAAATTAATGTCCATGTGCCTTGGGCAGGTCATGTTGTAACTAACAAGAAGCTAGCACATTAGGTCAGGTTGTGTACATTAGGAGCAGTCTGTGGGGGACGGTGAGTCATCAGGAAGCCTACCAAGGGGCCTTGAGAATCTCGGCTGTTTTGTCTTGCAGAAAATCCACCACTTAAGGGAAACAACTCAAAAGATCAGGTAGTTAGTTAAAGGAGAGGATTATATATAGGGGTCATTGAAATTTATTCAATGGGGGCCAGTTACAAAATGAGAAATGCTACCCTGAACTATTTCTCCTTCAGGTCATGTTCAGAATAATTAATTTTACAAATGATGAACAGTAGGAAAGTACTGAGGTCAGTTTCCACACTAAGTTAACAATAGAAAGATGAGAATAAGGACAATAGTAACATTCGTATGCATTATGAAAGCACACCAAAAAGATAACACCACAGAAAAGGTCAAAATTCACACCTTAAAAGTGAGCTAAAAGACATTACAAGAGAATTACAAGACATGTTAAAACAACATTAATCAGAATTTTGAAAACCTCAAATGAGATTATAGAAGTCAAGAAATAATTGAAAATAAACAAGAATGTTTAAATGGATTAACAGACTGAATTAGAAGTAACAGGAGAGTGAATAAACACAATAGATAATGCCTTAAAAATAAAAAATAAATACAAAAACATAAAAATTTTGAGAGAACATTGCAAATAATAAAGTATATCTATCCTTTGAATAATAAGCATGCCTGAAAAATAAAAGCAAAATAAGAAAACAAAACAAATAATAAAAACTGTAATTCAAAATGTTACCAAAAACTCAGCACTCTTCCACAAGGCTGAATCAGAACGAGGACAAAAGTGTGGGAGATGCAGAAAGAGATTTTTACTTTGCAAAGGAGGAAAAATGATAGACTTTCTCGGTCTCAAAATCCAAATTTCCTGAACATAGGGAGAAATACAGAGCTTTTAAAGGGAGGGTTCTCAGCTTTAGGCAATTACTGTGGTTAATTATTCTAATCCTCCCATCTCTGCCAAAGACAAAGCTGTGAACTCTACCTCAGGGCTGGTGCCACCTGGGAGTTTTAACTAAAGATTTAACCTGCCTCAGGGATGCAGGCCAGGCTTCCCAAAAAGAGTGGGGGAAGTTTTAAAGAGACAGAAAATCTTTTTGCAGTTTTTAATTTTTTTCAAGTTATTCCCTCTGTTACAAAAACATTTCTGAAAATTAAAAAAATATATATATATTTGCAACAATATATTAAAGGGCACATCACATATTGACAACACCACTGTGGAATGTAGTAAAATTGCTAGGCTTTATAGAAAAAGAAAAAAAAATCATTTGCCACCCATGGAGGTCTGGTAAAACCGAGATATTTATAGAGGGAAAAATTATATTATTATCATATGTTTCAATAGCAATACATGGATGGCATGAAGAAAACAGAGTAATATATTTGTACATTCAGGGAAAGAAAATGCGAGCCAAGGATTTTATACCCTGCAAATCTGACATTCAAGCCTAAAAAATCACATACACAAAATCTATTATTAAACATGTAAATGTTTGATAATATTGTTCCCATGACACTTTCCAGGAAATTTAAGAGATAATGAGCTTAGGCAAATAAAATAACTAAAAAGACATTCATAAGACCTGATAATGATCATTAAATAGATAGTTACTTCTAGAACTAAGAATAAATTGGGATTAAAAAGAAAGCATATAATTTGTTATGGCTCTATGCTCAAGCAATGTAGATGTTATACAAGTATAAAAATGGGGAAGAGGATGTGGAAAGTATGTGAAAGCAAATTTTAACTCTTTTTGGTATACTGTTGGTGGTGGAATTAGCAACGTTATTCTGAAATGGCTGCATGTGTAAATGCGCATAAAGTAAATTTGTAATTATAAGATATTTTAATTCTATCATGGGCACTAATCCCATTCATGAGGGCTCTACCCTCATGACCTAATTACCTCCCAGAGGCCCCACCTCCTCAATACCCTCACAGGGTGGGTTAGGATTTCAACATATGAATTTTGGGAGGGGAGAAAACACTCAGTTTATAGTTGTGTGTGTTTGTGTGTGTATTATTTATAGCTGCACACAAAGAAAAGAGGGAATATAGAAGCTTTAAATACTTAGACGCAAACATACATGTACAAAAAAAATTACAGGAAACTCAAATAACACCATAAAATATAGGTGGAAAACATGCATCTAAAAAAAGCAAAACAAACAAATGAAAATAATAAAAATATAATCAAACATCTACATGTTTATAAAAAATGAAACTCTCAAAAGGAAAAGACACTCAGATCATGCTAAAATATACTAAAAATATCTGAGCAAAAAGAAAAGAATGAACAAAGATAGAACACATATTTGCAAACAAACAGCAAGGAAAAGTTATGACATTAAAATCAAATCAAAAGCATTAGAGTCATTTCATATTGAAAATGATTCAGTCCTTTATGAAAGGGGATAACAGATATTTATTGATTGTTTTAGACTTTTATTCCTCACTTTCAGCAATTGAGAGATAAATTAGAATAGCTAAAACAATAGAGGTTTGAAATAACAGAATAAATAAGGAAGGAATATATAAATTTTGATACATATGTGTGAATACACACACATAACTAGAGTGTTCTCTAAAAATAGTAGAAACATTTCTTCAAATGCATGTAGAAACTGTTTAAAAATTGACCTTGTAGTAAATCAAATCTAATAAAATAAATTGTAATTTGTAGAAATAATAATACAACCCAACATACTTTAAATCAATACAGTGAAAATTGAAGTACAAAGAGAAAACCAATAAATCCCAAATAACTTTGGAACATTTATAAGAAAAATTATCAAAACAATTTACAAGATCTTTATAAATTAATGCTATAAAAAATTATGGAACAAGCATTATATAATAAAGCATTTTTAGTTAGCTTTTTTGCACTAATAACCCTCCATCTTGGTGACTTAAAACAATAGAGGTTCCTTTAGAATTTTTGTTTCATGTAGGCTGCAGGTTGGTGGTGGCTCTCTGATCCAAGTTACAGCTCTTCTCCTGCTTGCTGCTCTAGTCAGGCTGTCATCAAAGCATTCACCTAGACCCACAGTTGGCACAGCAATAGCAAATCACATGACAATAGGCACAGACGTATATACTTCTTACAGGAAATGGAAGGAGTGAATATTTGTTAACAATATTACAATCTCCACAATAGCTAAAGCAACCTGAAAAGAAAAATGTATATTAACAGACAAAAGAAGAAACTATGGTAATATCAATAAATGTAGAAAAAATCATTTGATAAAATTCAATAAACATTAATAATAAAATTTAGCAAGTAAGGAATACAAGGGAATTTTTATAATGTGTGAAATGGTATCTATGAAAATTTTAAAGCAAAACGGTTGCATAGGAATAAAATTTTAGACGTCAGAAGCAAGGCAAAGTCTACTATAACTACTTCTATTAATTGTTGTACTAGAGATTCTAGCCTGTAAACAATAAAATAATTGGAAAAAAGGAATACAACTGTCTTTGTTTCCAAACAATATAGTCACCTATATAAAAATCATGAAATACATTGTAGACTGTTTGAGATATTAAAATTTCAGCAGGGATGGTAGATGAAAGATCAATATGCAAAATCAATTGAAAATATCCAAAACAACCCACTTACAGTAGCATAAAATCTACAATGGGCCTAGGAATATCTAATAAAGGTATGCTAGAATTTAATGGTAAAATTTTAAATATCAGGGAAAATGGTTAAGCATAACGTTAAAAAAAAGTTATATTATGAAAAATGACAAGGTAGAATAATTTACCCTATAGTATATCAATATTTTTGTAAGGATACAGAAATAAATACAGTATTTTATTTGTTTAATGATAATAAAATGGTAAAAGAAGAGATTAGGGAGCCCATCGACAGACTCATGTGTATCTGGAAGTTTCTGCAGAGTTCTTATTGTCAACCCGTGGAAAAAGGGACCATTGCGACCAATGCTGGGACCACTAATTTGCTAAGTGGAAAATTCTTTCAAAATTAGAATCTCTATCTCCCATAAAACATTAAATATATTTCAGATAGATAATTAACATAAAAGTGAAAATATAAATGTAAATATTTTAGAAGAAACAAATTTGATATTAGAATCTTTTGCCATTAAATGTTTACTATACATGCATGGCCATTTTTTTCTAATAAACCTAAAGTCATTTAGTATTTCTAACCAACTTCTGAACAAGTAAAGTGCTTTCATACTCTATCCATGGAATACCAACACAAATACCCTTATTATTAACTAGAACTTTTGTTTGCCTTTAAAACAACAGGTTTCTAATTGGTTTCATTTTATTCAATAATTTTCATTTTAGTTCTACATATTTTATTTCTTAATTTCTTATATGATTTAATCTTATCATTCTTATCATTTATCTTTTTGAAAATCTTAAGTAAGCAGATTTATACTAAGGTATTTTTCAGGTTCTTATGCTACTTTAATTTCTTACGGAATGAATTCATCATTTGGTTGGTAATTTGTTAATTTTGTTAGCTATCTGTCTTAGAATAATGTGTTAGTTTATATGTTTTAAATTTGATTGGAGACCTCATTTTTTATCCCTCAATGCTTCTCCATGCTCAGTAGTTTAATGATTATTTTTTTACATCTGATAACCCAGGTCCCCTAATCCAAAACCAGATTTTGACCCAACATTAAAAAAATAAAACATATGCCACACCCCCAATTAATGAACTAGAACAGCACCAAAAATTATATCTACATACTGTCCTTTTGCCATTCCATCTCCTGTCTCCTTGCACAGAGTTAACAACTACACTCAACTGTGTATGTTTTCTTTCTTTTAAAAAAATTTTTGTTTTTCATATAAATGTATATGTCCCCAAAGTAAATTCTTTAGATTTTCTCATTTGGAAATTATATAAAAAAGATATTGGTATAGTTTTTAGGATCTCCCTTTTGATACAATGTTATATTACTAAGCTTTACCCATGTTATTTTATATAGGTGTAATTCTTTTTCACATCTTTGGCTATTCCATTGTAAAAATATTCTATAATATTATTGTAACATCCCTCCTTTTTACTGCGGACATGTGTGTTGTTCCCAGTATTCTTACTATTATTAATATCATTATTTTTATAAACATCACTTGTTATACATAGAAACTTTTTTCATGAGTTTATATCCAAGAATGGAATTGCTGGGGTGTATGATATGTGAGATTTCAGCATTACATGAGAGTGCTAGATTAGTTTCCAAAGCACTTGCGCCAATTTAAATTACCATTAATAATGTATGAAAGGATTCCACTAATCTGTGACCCTTCTAATAATAGGCACTGTCAGGTTTCATTCTGAAAATTTATTTTTAAAAACTGAATTTCATTGAGATCTTGATTTGCATTTTTATGATTCTAATAAGAATAGGATTTTAAAACTTTTTTTGCCATATGTATTTTCTATTCTTTGCAATGATAGCTCATTTATTTTATTTTGCTCATTTATCTGTTATATTTTTCTTGTTGATTTTAAGAGTTCTTTATATAGTTAATGCTAATCTTTTGTAAGTTATATATTTTGAAAATAACTTTTTGGAATTTACAATCTTTTTACTTTCTACAAAGTGAAATGATCAATAGAATTTCTTAACATTAAATTTGTCCATCTATGATTTTATGACATTGGGGATAAGAGAAAATTGCCCAATGATAAGTACATTATAAAATTGATTAAAATATAAAAAAACAATTCTCTCTCTCCGTCAGAGATCTTGCTTAAGCAATGACAAAGGAAATAGATCAATAATGAAAGAGAAACTGAAAAAATTAGCAAAGCTGTTTAGTTTCACCAGCAATAAAAAAATGAGAATTAACATTCTGTGGTGACTCCTTCACAACTACCAAAATAACCAAGATTCAAAACATGAAAATACTCACAGTGGATACAGATGTATTGAACATGTAATCTATTCTGTTGAAGCTGAAAGTGTGGTCCATGAATCTGTATCACCTGGGAGCTTGTCAGAATTTCAGAATCTCAGGTCACACCCAAGATCTAAGTGAATCAGAATCTGAATTTTAACAAGATCCCCGGGGGGACTTGTACTCTGATTACAATTCAGAAACACTGGTCAAGTACTCTGCTTTTGAAACTGTAATGTGTTACAACTCCTTTGGAAAATAATTTTGCAATATTTTCAAGATGGAGTAAATACACAAATCTGTTTATGACAGTGCTGCTTATTACAGCACACACAAAAAGAAACATACCCCAAATGTATGGGAACTGTTGTTAAAAACAAAGCATATCTGTGCTGTACACTTTTATATAGCCAGTTTGAACATTTATAAGCAGGTTATTGAATAATGGTTACATGACCAGCTACAAAATCACATTCCAAGTATAACCTCAAAATTTATTTAAAACTACAGGAAAAAAAATTTGTTATCAACAGAAAATGTCTTAAAAATGTTATTAGCAACTTTTATCATTACATTTTACATACATATTTCACAGATAATTTTAACCACGTTAATAACTGAGTTTTTAAATAAAAGTAGCATGGCAAAAATACGGAATTAAATGGATTGTATGTGGTGATAGTGCTTGATTTTTCTCACTGCTTCTCCATTGTCATATATTCTGATCTCCTAGTCTCACTGCCTACTTAATAATAGTTTCCCAGCTCTTCACCATGTGCTTCACTTACTGGTTCTTGGTTTACATGCTTCCTCTTTGCATGACACTTCTCACACTCTTCCAGGAAGCTCTGCTGCTGAGGCATCTACCCTAGGCACCATTTGCTTCCTGGATAAGGCTCTTGAGCGCTGTACCTGAAGGAGACTGGGTGCTAACCTCACAATAATAAAACTTTAATAATAATATGTATTATCAAGTTTGAGAAAAGATCTGAGATAAGAAAATCAGGGTGAATTAGTTTCTATCTAAATCTGCTGAAATCAGCCTAATTGTGAGTAAGACCTACTTTTAAATTGTGTCATTGCAATCTAATCCACCCAGACTACCATTCACACCGCATTAACCCTTGGGGGGAGTACTCATTTCCCTATGGTTTCAATTCATGCAATTAGGGTGAAAGCGTATGTGCCACGATTTATGGGATTTTCAAGAAAATCTGAGTCTTCTTGAATTGTGAGTTTGGGCAAGAAAATATTGGCTAAGTACATAAGGAAAAGAAACCAGAACAATTTTATAAGCTTTTCCATCGTAGAGAGCTTTTTACCTCCTTAAATAATTGACAAGAACTTTCACACTAGACAGGCTTTTCCAGCCTTTTGCAGATCTAATAAAGATGAATGAAGAGTGTTCAGACACAGTAAAGCTGAGAAACAGGCAGATAAGAAAACAAAGAAGCATTTCAACAGCTCATATAACAATTCTTTCCGGTGTGAAAGGAGAAATGATCATAAAAATAGGGAATATAAAACAATGAATGTGCTAACTTTTTAACATCATTTCTATAGAGCAATGATAAATGAGAGTTTTGCATTTGCAGAGAATGACTAAGATTTGCCAATGCTATTTTATGGTCAGGAGTGCAAGTGTGCAGCAATGACTTACCTCCTTGTTATGAAGCCTGCTGTTTAAGGCTGTTGACTATGTATCTTCAGGGTTGCCACAATGAAGTAAAGAATTCCCCGTTCATAATGTAAGAAGTTAAGTAACTTACAAGTTTTCATTAGCAGACTTCATTGGCACTGATGAAAATATTCAGATCAGATATAGGAAGGAAGCATATTGAAATGGAAAAAAAAGTCAGTCAGACCAAGAGTCAAATTTATATAGAAAACTTCCTTTCCCTTCCCCCAACTTTCTGTTTTTGCCTCCCACTGTCTTTTACACTCTCTCTCTCTCTCTCTCCCTCTCTCTCTCTCACACACACACACACACACACACACACACACACACACGGAGCCAGACAATTTGAATTGTCAACTTCTTTAAATATTTTAATAACTTACGAAATAAAACCATGTTAATGTATGATCACTATAAAGATTTAGAAAATAAAGATAATCTAAAAGGAAATAAAATGAAATAAAAATCAAGCTAAAATACTACTCAGAAATAGCATTATTAATATTTACACATATATACTTCTAGTTGCCTATACACATATATGGGATTTTATTGTTAATAAAGTTTTGGACACATACGTTATTTGTAAAGAAAGTAATAGATGTGTTTTATAGGTTGATCAAAACATGCGTTGCCATTATCAATAATATATATTTAATTGTATGACTACATCATACAATTCTGTTTTTTAATTTTTTTTTATTTCAGCATATTATGGGGTATGAATGTTTAGGTTAAGGTTACGTATATTGCCTTTGCCCCACCACAGTCAGAGCTTCAAGCGTGTCTAAGCCCCAGACACTGTGCACCGCACCCATTGGATGTGTATATACCCATCCCCTCCTCTCCTCTCCCATCTGCCTGACACCTGATGAATGTTATTACTGTATGTGAATTTAAATGTTGATCAGTTAAAACCAGTTTGATGGTGAGTACATGTGGTACTTGTTTTTCCATTCTTGGGATACTTCCATACTTGGGATACTTAGTAGAATGCATTCCAGCTCTATTCAAGATAATACAAGAGGTGCTATATCACCATTGTTTTTTGTGGCTGAGTAGAACTCCATGGTATACATATACCACATTTTATTAACCCACTCATGTATTGATGGGCACTTGAGTTGTTTCCACATTTTTGCAATTGTGAATTGTGCTGCTATAAACATTCTAGTGCAGATGTCTTTTTTATAGAATATCTTTTGTTCTTTTGGGTAGATGCCCAGTAATGGGATTGCTGGATCAAATAGTAGTTTCACTTGCAGTTCTTTAAGGTATCTCTATATTACTTTCCACAGAGGTTGTACTAGTTTGCAGTCCCACCAGCAATGTATGAGTGTTTCTATCTCTCCACAACCATGCCAATATTTATTGTTTTGGGATTTTTTGATAAAGGCCATTTTCACTAGCGTTAAGTAATAGCTCATTGTGGTTTTGATTTGCATTTCCCTGATGACTACAGATATTGA
>CAUYRB010044486.1:0-16772 GCA_963574695.1 Propithecus perrieri
CCGATTAATTTCTTTCTAATTTTAGTAGAGACGGGGTCTCGCTCTTGCTCAGGCTGGTCTCGAACTCCTGAGCTCAAACGATCCGCCCGCCTCGGCCTCCCAGAGAGCTAGGATTACAGGCGTGAGCCACCGCGCCCGGCCTAAGGTGCTGATTTTATAGTGAGTGTGAGATGCTAATGGGATTCTCTGCTCTTACATGCAGATGTAGGCCTATAGCTTGACAAAGAAGTTAAGGCTAGAGATAAGGATTAGGAAAACACCTGTCTTATTCCATTTTGTGCTGCTATAGCAGAATACCACAGACTGGGTAATTTATAATAAACGGAAATTCATTGGCTCACAGTTCTAGGGGCTGGGAAGTCCAATATCAAGGCAAAAGCAGGGTTGGAGTTCTGATTCCAAGATGGCATCTTGAACATGGCATCCTCTGGAGAGGAGGAACGCTTCATCTTCACGTGGCAGAAGGCAGAGGATACGGGTACAAAATGCTCACACTTGCTCTTTTATAACAGCACTGATCCCACCTCGGAGGGCCTAATCACCATTGAGTGGTGGTGCCAGTATTAAAGGTTTCACCTCTTAATACTGTTACAAGGGCAATTAAATTTCAACATGTGTTTTGGAAAACAAACATTTAAACCATAGCAACACCTGTGCCAAAATGGAAATGAGAGCGCTGGGAAAGCCTTGGATGAGACTGATTGTGTTCGGTCAGGCAGGGCAGGGGAGAAGAGAGATGAGAACTAAGCATTAGGTAGCACCTACAGTGAAGGGCGAGAAGAAGGAGAAGCCTGTGCAGGGGACCGAGGCAGGAGGGAACCAGGAGCATGAAGTGCCACTGAAACTTAAGAAATGTGAGATTCTAAGGAAATGGGGTGCAGGTTGGGCATCCCTTATCTGAAACACTTCAAAGCAGAAATATTTCAGACTTTGGATTTTTTTTTGACTTTAGAATATTTGCATTAAACTTACTGTGATTAAGCATCCCAAATCTGGAAATCCAAAATCTAAAATGCCCCAGTGAGCATTTTTTATTGAGTGTCATGTTGGCACTCAAATTGTTTCAGATTTCAGATGTTTGGATTTGGGATGCTCAACCCATAGTAAGATTTCGGTTTAGTCTACTAAATATTTCTTGTCTGTCCCTCTGTACCAGACTCCATACTTTACTATGAAACTACGCATATAAATAAACTCTCATCTTTTTTGGGGTGGGGGAGGAGTTATAATCTTTTAGGGGAAATACATATATAAAAACATTTACATAAATAAAAAATATATACTCACACAAAACAGCACCATGTACTTTATAAGCACCCAGATGTAAAGATACATGTCAAATAAATTAGAGCAGTTTCCTGTCGGTGAGAACAGGAATGGAGAATGGGAATAAAAAGAAATCAATACATAAATAAAGCAAGACGGGGGTCTCAACCAAACAAGGATGTTGTAATGCCATGAACTGAGGCTTGATGACTAAGCCATCTGCCCACCCTGCCAGATCCTTGCAGCTTTTTCTTCGATATAAAAAACTTTTTAAAAATTTACTATAAAGTGCTAGTTATTATAAAATCTGCAAGTGGTAGAGCAAGTATAAAGAAAACATACATCATTTGGAATCCTGTCTCCCAGAAATAACCTATGCTAACATTTTTGTGATCATTCTTCCTTTCTGTCCTCTCTGCATGTATATGTGCATATACATGCATGCGTATTTTTAGTGTCTTCAGTTATTTAAGAATTGCTAGTGGTTTCTGTTTCAAATCATCTAGGAGTAGATCCTTTTTCTGAGAAGAAATACTTGCACATCTCCTTGTAGATAATGAATGTAGGGCTAGTGTCCATCTGTTTTTTATTCCAGGAGAAAAGTATAATAGAACACACTTTAGACTTAGGCACCGGAGTGGGTGACATTAAGTGGAGAACTCCCCTAGTATCCGTTTGTCTCCGTTAATCTACAAAGAAGTCAAAGAACCTTTCAGAAGAAGGGAGGCAGCACTTCTTTCACTCGAGGTCCAAGGTTATTAGTACATGTCTAATAGAATGATGGAAGCTCAGGTGGCAGAGAATGAAAAAGGAAGGGAGGCATGTTGGCCAGACCCACAGCCCTTGGCATTCAGGGAGGGCAGAACTCTCACTGCCCCTATTGCCTGGGCCATGATCTCATACTGGGGAAAAGTTGGGTATGGGTGTACACTAAAAATACTGTGCCCAAAGAGCTTTGACATTGGAACCCAGGACTGCTTACCATGAAGTGCACACAACTGAGTAGAACTCTGCAGAAAGACATATCACTCCCTCCTAACCAGCCCAGAGCAACTACAGCTGGCCTGAGAGTAGCTGGAGCCTGGGTTACTCCAGCAGGGACTTGGCTAAAGCGTGTTTCCTGCAGTGCACAGGCCCTGACAAAGGGCTCACGACCCTCTCCCTGAGGCAAAGGCACTGAGTGGTGATGGCAGCAGCCACAGCTTCAGGATTGGGTCTTTGGCACAGTCACCAAACTTTCCATTTTCATTTGTCTCTTTCTTGAGAAGGACCGTAGCACCACTCAATAAGAACTCACCTCTCGGATTTTTGAAGGGAATCTTCTGGGAAAGTAGGGTGAATTGCTAAGATTGGTGAAACGAGAGTTTAAAGGCATTTATTTTTATTATATTACAAAGCTATAGTAATCGAAACAGTATGGTACTGGCTTAAAAACAGATACTAATACATAGATCAGTGGAACAGAATAGAGAGCCCAGAAATAAATTCAAACATATACATACAGTCAACTAATTTTTGACAAGGGCATCAAGAGAACACAATGGGGAAAAGATAGTCTCTTCAATAAATGGTGCTGGGAAAAATAGATTACCACATGCAGACGAGTGGAATTGGACCCTATCTTACACCATACACAAAATCAACTCAAAATGGATAAAACACCTAAATTTTAGACCAGAAACTATAAATCTCCTAGAAGAGAACATATGGAGAAACCTTCTGGACATTGGCCTTGGCAATGATTTTTTGAATATCACACCAAAAGCTCAAGCCACAAAAGCAAAAATAAATAAATGGGACCACATCAAACTATAAACCTTTTACACAGTAAAGGGCACAATCTACAAAATGAAATGCCAGCTTAAAGACTGGGAAAAAAGATTAGCAAACCATGTGTCTTATAAGGGGTTAATAGCTGAAATGTATAAAAAGCTCATACAACTCAATAGTAGAAAAATGAATAACGTGATCAAAAAATGAGCAAAAGACCCGAATAGACATTTCTCCAAAGAAGACATAAAAATGGCCAACAGGTATATAAAAAGGTGTTCAACATCATTAATCATCAGGGAAATGCAAACCAAAACCATTATGGGATACCACCTCACACACATTTGGATGCCTGTTATCAACAAGTCAAAAGACTGCAAATGTTGGTGAGGGTGTGGAGAAAAGGGAACCCTTGTATACTGTTGGTGGGAATGTAGATTGGTATAGCCATTATGGAAAACAGTATGGAGGTTTCTAAAGAAAATAAAAATAGGACTATCATATGACCCAGCAATCCCTCTTCTGGACATATACTCAAAGGAAATGAAATCACCACCTTGTAAATATGTCTGTACTCCCATGCTCACTGTAGCATCATTCACAATATACAGGATATACAAACCAAAGTGTCTGTTGGTGGATAAATGGATAAAGAAACTGTGATAATGTGTGTGTGTGTGTATTTAATAGAATATCGTTCAGTCCTAAAAAGGAATGATATCTTGCCATTTGCCACAACCTGGGTGAGCCTGGAGGACATCATGCTAAGTGAAATAAGCCAGATACAGAAAGGAAAATATTGCGTGATCTCACTTATATGTGGAATCTAAAAAAATGTTCAAATATACAGAGATGGAGAATAAAACAGTGGTTACCAAGGGTGGAGGGGGGTAGGTCAGAGGATACAAAGTAGCAGATATGTAGGATGAACAAGTCGAGAGAACTAACATATAACACGAGGACTATAGGTAAGAAAATTTTACTATATTTGGGGTTCATGCCAAATGAGTAGATTCTAGTTGTTCTTGTTACAAAAAATGGGTAAATATATGTTGCTAGGTATGTTAATTTGTTTCACTGTAGTAACTTTTTACTATCTGTATGTATCCCATAGTGTCATGTTGTATACCTTAAATAAATACAACAAAATGTATTTAAAAAATGAGATATAACTTGATAGTTACCTCAAGTGGGAGAAACAAAACAGAACAGTATGTGTGTGTGTGTGTGTGTGTGTGTGTGTGTGTGTGTGCACACGCTGATAGGGCTACGGTGGAGAATAAGACAGTCTAGTCTTTGCAACCCAGAATTTTATGTTTTAGTAGCAGAGTAGACAGATGTATAGTAGGGAATTTGGCTTCACCAAAAAAAGAGGTCTGGCCTTTGTTCTGGTTCCTGGGAGGTAACTTCTAGACCTTTGGAATTTCCCTGGTGTTAGGAATATTTTTGTTATTCATGGTGGGTTGCTCAGATCCCACCTGATAGCTTATGCTAACCAAGTGGCTAATGGTAGCTGCTTAGGACACATGGTATCAGTCTCACTTCTGGCGAATGGGGGATAGGGGGAGCTATAGATTGAGTTCGGCCATATGATTCAATCAATCATGGCCACATAATGAAGCTCCAGTAAAAACTCTGGACATCACAGCTTGGGTGAGCTTCCTTGGTTGGCAATTCTCTATGTATAATGTCACATATTGTGGCTGGGAGGAGTAACACCATCCATGACTCTATGGGGCAGGATGACCAGAAGCTCCCCTCCCATACGCGGTATATTCCCTTGGCTGGTTCTAACTTGCATCCTTTCCCTGAAATTAAGGTGATGGTGAGTATAATAGGTTTCAGTGAGTTCTATGAGTCTTTCTAGGAAAATATTGAATCTGAGAGTGGTTTTGGGAAACCCTGAACTTGCACTTAGTGTCACAAGTCTCAGGCAAACTTGGGCAGTCTGAAGGATCATGTCCTAAACCCTGCAGTTTGGCTAACTTCAGGCTGTAGACAAACAAAAAAACAAATGGAAAAGTTATTTTCAGAGAGTAATAAGTTCCTAAAGAAAATAAAACAGAATGATGTGAAAGAGAATGACAGTGGGTGGGACTATGTGGACTGGGTCATCAGGGGCCTTTAGTGAACCTGCAGTGACAAGGCAAAGCCAGTCAGACAAACGTTTGGAGACACAAATGGCTTGTAAAATGGGAACAAATTAGAGTTTGCAAGAAACAGGAAAACAGACATTCAGTTAGGATAGAGTAAGAGAGGCAGAAAGAAATAGAGGAGCAGTTGGTTGAAGAGGTTGTGGTGGGGTGTGTCCTAGTCTACAGGGCCCTATAGGCTGGATATGGCCTTTGTGTTTTGTTAAGTAAGATTGGAAATTCATTGGAGGATTTGGACAAGTAAGTGACTTGACCTGTTTATCTTTTTACATGCATGTGCATAGATTTGCATAAAAGGGGTCATACTATCCATGCTATTCTCTAGCTTGTTATTTTTGCTCAGGAATATGTAAAATCTAATCATATCTGTTTTGTGTGGGACTTGCAATGACATGCATTTGCAGAGGAGGCTACGGGAGCTTGGGGCGTGGGGCACTTTCAGCCTTAGGGAGCCATGGCTGCTTTCCTGGAAGCAGATGCCTGAGCCAGGTCACAGAGGATGGGAGGGAGCCAGCCTAGTGAGGAAAGCAGTCAAGGGAACCTCAGACAGTGGGGGAACAAGTATGGGCACCGGGGACAGAAACAGAGGAGGGGTGTGGGTAGGTGGCCACCTGTGCGGAATGCTGCAGAAAGGTAGAATAGGACAAAGAGGCCACTGGAGTGGACTTTTTAGAGTAGATTATCAGCAAACTTTAAAAGATCAGCTTCAGGGGAGTTGGGAGGATATACTTTAAATAGGCATTGTTGGATATATAGATGTAATGGAATTAAACTTGTACCCCCTAGATCTATTAATAAAAAAAAGAAGCAGGCATTGTTGGGTTCCAGGGACAGAAACCACTCAATGGAGAAGGGCAGCTGGATGAAGATACCAGAGACAATCTAATGGTTTTCCAAGGGTGGGGCACATGGGGATTGGAACTGGGAAGTCAGGAACCAAAGCAACCCTCTGTTTTTCATGGTGAGACTCTGATTGGGTGAACCTAGTCGGAGTTGGAGTGAACGTGTCCACTCTAGGTCCTTTCAGCTCGGGCAAGTTAGTGATTTCCAAGAAAGGAAGAGGGGTTTGGCAGACTTCTCAAGTGGGCCTTATGTGGCTGTTTTAATGATTGAGACCACAGACTCTAGAGCCAGTGTGCTTGCATCAGAACCGCACCCTCAAGCCACCCAGCTGTGTGATCTTGGGCTAATGGCTTCACCACTCTGGGCTCTGTTTCCTCTACTGAAAAATGAGGATGCTAATGATAGTGTTTACTGTGTGATATTTCCATGAAGATTAAATGAATTAGTACATGATACATAAGCACTTAGCACAATGCCCGACAGATAGAAGGGTGTTAGCTGTTATTTTTGTTAGGACCTGATGAAAAAATGAGAAAATTGTGAAAGGAGATTATACTTGAAGAATTTTGACAGAGAAGGAAAGGAGAGAAAGACAGTAGTAGTTTCATGGGAAATTGGTAGGGATTGGGGGACACATCAGGACTCGGGAAGCGTGAACAGGCGCAGGGCCAGGTACGGTGCAGCACGTGGGAGAGAGAATGGAAAGCTGACAGGCAAAGTTGCCGGCGACGTGGGACGTTCCAGCAACAGCAGCAATGGGGAAGGAGCGAAGGGTGACGGGGATGCAGAGGGACATTGGAGAGAAGAAGAATTCATGTCTGGTGGCCCTGCTTACTGCCATAAAGGAGCTGGCAGGGTCTGCTGCCAAGAATGAAGGTCAACAGCATGTTTGGGGCTTAAGGGAACAAGAAGGCTTCAAAATCATTTAGCTGCCCCTCCTCCGTGAAATGATGGAGACAAAACCTCACAGGCATAGTGAGGTCGTTCATCGTCGTTCTTGGTCGTCAACATACCCCCAAACACACCTCTCATAACGCCTAGCGTACTGCAATGATTTGTCCAGCTGGCCCACCTTCTTGGATTAACATTCAAGAGGTGTGTTTTGGAGGTGTGACCTCTCTGTGAGGTCACCCACCTTGGTGGGTCACAGCGTATTTCCCTTCGTTCTAAGTGTGAATTAGGAAAAAGTACCCTCTCTCAGCGAAGGCAGCTCAGAGGAAAGGGCATTTTTTCATCATCTGAAAAGGTACTACCTGCTTGCCAAGCTCCCTTCTGTGAAATGCAAAAAAGAAAAAAGAAAAATCATAGGCAAACACTGCCTTGGGCCAGAGTCAAGGACTGGTGAGTGCATTGCATCCCTTTTTGTTCTTTGCGTGGAAGCCCTTTGCTGGGCACGACCCAGTTCTGGTCATGTACATTTCTGTCTCCCTAGTGGGTCGCACAGTACCTAGTGTGGACTAGAGGCTTAAAAGAACTGTCGAATAAACAAGTTATGTTGATGTGATGAATTATGCACAGACCCTACTAGGGATGAGAAAAAGAGATTGTTAATTGCTGGGCACATTCTAAGCATTTAAAACATGTTCGTTGAATGAATGGATGAGTGTAAGAATGACTTCGGTGACTTCCACTCAGGTTAGGAAGAATGTATGTGTCTTGCACTCAAGGCTTCTTGTTTTATGATTTTCATGAGCAAGACAAATCATCTTGAGTAAAGAGGCTGCAAAACCACTGATCAGATCAATCCAGGATTACAGATTGGCAGGGTGGTTTGGAGGAGGATCCAGGTCCTATATTTTTTCCAGTGGTCCTTTAAAGCCTCTGGAGTTGATCTCAGGAGGGGTCTCTTAAGGATCCTTCCCCGAGATTATGTAAACCCCTAAACCTAGCATCTTCTGGGTGGATAGCCTATTAGCTCCCCAGGACCACTCTGGGTACCAGGTGCCCACCATCCCATGCTGGTTTGCCGGCTTATCCAGGGCACAGAGCACCGATTCTTCTCTGCACTAGCCTACGCCAATTTCCCCAGCCCAGAGAACTGACCACCCTTCAAACTAGGGTGCAGTACGGAAGTAGTCCTCAAATGTTATGGTAGATCAGAATTACCTGCAGGGCTTGGTCATTGGGCTTCAGCCCTACAATTTCTGACTCATTTGGCCCAAGAATTTGCATTTCTAGCAATTTCCCAGGTGCAGATGCTGCTGCTGTCATTTCTGGACCACACTCTGCCTGGAGCTGTCTTTCTTCTCTTCTTCCACCCAGAGTTGCTTAATAGACGTGATTTGTCCCAGCAAAGTCCCTGTCCTCTGCTCTCTGCCCAGGCCATCCTCTGAGTCCTGCACTCCTCATTTGCTGCAGTCCGGCAGCTGTGGGCTCTAGTTTGGAGGATCAGCAACAAAAACAAAGGAATGATGTCTTTTCACTTGTCTGGGTCAACTCAGCTCAGGGGACTCGGAGTGTTCTTCCCAGCACTGTTTGGGGCACAGCATTGCTCCTCCTCAAAGAACTTTCCTGCTGGGGCCCAGGGCTGTGGCTCTGGCCTCTGTTGATGAGACAGCTCTCATTTTCAGCCATGAGGCACCCCCCTTACAACTGAACCCCTGTGTCTTGGCTCACCTCTGAGGTCCTGCCCTAGTTCCTCCAGGCCAGTCCCTGCAGACCTTGTCCTAAGCAGTCCTCAGTACCTCAGAAGACTGGTGTCACTTCCCCTGGCAATTGCTACTGTTTGCCAGTTACTTGTGGACTTGGTCCTCTAGTTTGAACATCCCCCGGGGGCAAGGCCCATGGCTTGTTGCACTGTGAGTGTCTCCCTCGCTTTCCCACGTGATGGTATCTAGCCCTGTGCTGTTGGAGCACACAGTGGGCACTCAATAAATAGCTGTTTTCCAAATGTAGAAAAGAAGGCCTCCGTCTCATTCCACTTAGATACAGTTCACCTGGCCTCCACTTGGAATAGCCCTTTCTCTGCACACACCCGCATTTTCAGGCCAGCTAGGAGACACTTCCTTACTTCTTTCAAAATAAGTAAGTTCTTGCAGTTCTTTTGGAAGAGAGTCAACTCCAGCCTCCAGGCAGAGGTTTGTCCCCCCAGAATTATAATCATTGGGGGAGGTTTTTTACTGCCAGTGTCGATGAGATAGAGAGGAGGAGGTTCTGATTGTTGGAAACTGAGTAAAGATTACTCTGAACCAAAAAAAAATAAAATTAATAGCTACATCTTTATGCTTCACTTTTATATCTTTATACTTCATCTGTCCAGTTGGATAACGAGATCTGCAGAACTTACCTACTGCATTTGTGATTTTAAAATATCTAAGATTATGAAAATGATGAAAATGCTTTGAAAAGTTCAAGGTAAGTTGTAAACACAAGGTATTCTATTTCTACCCACACATAGCTTCTAAGTGTTCAGTTCCAACGTGATATATCTTAACTACTGAGGACTATCTGTGGGCCGTTATGTGTATGAAATACATACTCAGACACGTGGACATTTTCAAATAGAGTCTGCACATCTGTGTGTGTCTATTTTTTATACCAGTGGGATTTTTTTAAAGATGTGTGTATGGCAAGTTCATGCCAGGGATATCATGCTGATTCATTTATATGTCCAGGTTTAATGAAGTGAACTTAAGACCTCCCCCTGAACATAACAGGCTATGTTGTACACATATTTACTAAATATAATTATACTTATAGATCCAGATATACCATAGGTTATGTCCTGTCCGCTCCAAGCACAACAGGCACATGTTGCCAATGTCTAATGTAACAGTTAGCTTCCTAAGGAGGTGTTAGTCCTATACCTCCATCCCCAACATTTTGGAAACATCTCTTCTGTGTTTCAGCCTTTGATTTTGGATTAACATCCATATATTGGGACTAACTGTTATGAATCAATTTCTCAGAGACCTGTTTATATATCCTCTCTTATGAAAGCTAGTTATTCGCTATCCCAAGAAGGTCCCTGTGCTTTGGCAGGAGGTGTCATTCCAGGAAAAGGTCACAGAGATTGATTCCTCCTTGGAAAAGTAAAACTGCCTTTAAAACATTCCTGGGAAACTCAAGTTCACTGCTCTGACTTATGAACAGTGCAGGCTTATGATAAATGGAGGAGATTCTATTTCACATAACTGATTGCACTTGACGTGAGAAGTATAGGCCAGACCTTGATCCCAATTAATGAAATTGCCAATTGCTATTTACAGACATTAGCCCAGTGCTTGTGATATCATTGTAAAACCTCGTCCATTCAGACTTCATTAATTTAGAGTTTGGGTTCCTTTAGAGAAGGCCATCCTTTACATTGATCTCTGTGTTAACTGCAGAAAAGATTCTGCCACAAGAATTAGGAATGTGGACAATTACAGTGGGGACACATTAATGCATGTATGCATGACTTAAGTAAACGAAGTCCCCTCCATGGGTATTCCACCAGTTTGTATTTGAGCCGTTCATGTCAAATTAGTGTGCGGTGAGTGCAGCATTGCATGGAGACTGTAACCAAAAGGCTGTCAGACCCGGGGCTCTTTCTCTCCCACGACTTCATGGTCTCTTGCTCATGGCACCTCTGCTCCTCTCTGATATCGGCTCCATTTTCCTTACCAACCAGCACGTCCACAGTTTCTGGGGCCTAGTAACTTCAATTTGTACTTGGCCATTGTGTTCCTACTGGCTCAAAACTCCAAAGTCCCAGTCTCTTAGTGTTGTCTATTTCCAGCTCTCCTACAGGACAACTGCCTTTTGAGCAGGACTTTGCAGCCCATATGTTGCTGGCCAGACCAAATATTAGTAACTGCTGTGGTCTGAATGTTAGTGGCCCCCACTACATTCGTATGTTAGAACCTAATCCTCAATGTGATAGTATTAAGAGCTTGGGCCTTTAAGAGGTAATTAGATCATGAAGGCTTTTCATGAATGAGATTAGCGCCCTAATAAAAGAGGCTTGAGGGAGCCTCTTTGCCCCTATCACCAGGTGAGGACACGCAAAAGGCACCATCTGAGGAACAGGCCCTTACCAGACACTGAATCTGCTATAGCCTTGATCTTGCACTTCACAGACTCCAGAACTGTGAGCAGTAAATTTCCGTTGTTCATAAATAACCCGGTCTAAGGTATTTGGTTATAGCAGCCCAAATGGACTCAGACAGTAACCCTGGTTCCAACAGTCTTGCCAACTTGGGACGGAGCCATGTGTTACAAGCCATGGGCACCTGAGTAGGGCAGTGTCCTTTAGGACTGGGCAATGGGCAAGCCTGGTATTTGGTCGTTGGCTGTTCCAGTTGACTGTGTCAAGGGAAGGAAATACTGGTCCACAGAGGGTGAGACCTAACTCACAGTCTTAGTTGTGTAACTCACCGGGCAGAGCTTGACCGCCCCTCACAGCTGATTTGGTGCCATGTAAAATAAAAACACACTGACCTCGGGTTCATGCAGTAGTGAGGAACAGGACCACAAGGCTGGGGTGTCTTCCGCTGCCCTTACATATGGCTCCTGTCCAGTGACGGGCCCTCAGCCCTCTTCTGTTTTCCCCAAGAAACCATCACCCAAGCCCAGGGCTTTAGTCATTCCTGTGATGACCCTAAAATCTCTGTCTCCAATTCAGCTCTTCTCTAAGTTCCAGCCTATTGTGTCCAATTTCCTCTTAAACATCTAATCTGTATGTCCCACAGGCAACTGGTGCAAATCAAAATTATCTTTCCCAGAACCTCTTCATATATTTCTCAGCCTCCTAAAGTTCCTGATTTAGTGAATACCAGGGGCTTCTCCCCAGTTACCTACGTCTGACATTTCCCAACAGTTTTGGATCTTCTCTTTTCATCTCCCCGTCATATCCATTGAATGACGGCATCATGTTGATTCTTCTTCCCAAATAGTTCCTAAATCACCCCCTTCCCCATGATGCCCACTGCCACTGTTTTTGTTCCCATCACCTCCATTTCTTAATAACTAGAAGTCCTGTCCCTGTTTGATTTCCTTCCAATCTGTCATACCACTCAAGGCCAGAATCATCTTTCTAAAAATTACCTAATATCAATTCCCTAGTTAAAAAATTTCAATGGATCCCCATTGCCTATATGATAAATTCTACAATTCTTAGCACAGTTTATTGCACCCTCTGTGGTGTTCCCCTGACTACCTCTCCCCTCATGGCCTGAGATTTTCCCATCACTCCCTGGGCCTCAGTCACACCCTGCTATCCCCACATGCCAAACTCTTCTGCAACCTCATATACTCACAGAACTGCATTCTGCCTACAATATCCTTGCTCCCCTTATCCACAAAGATTAGCTCAAGATCTTATAACCCAGACCTCTGGTCCACCTGTCCTCCCTACAGTCCAAAGTTCTTTATCCACTGGATGGTTAGCAGACGCAGGCGGCCTTGGATCCAGGACAGCAACACTAATGAATGATGGGCCACATCACTGCAATTGAAGCTCTGGCAACCTGAAGAGTGTCTGGACTGACCAAAGGCTTTTGTAGTGGACATTGCTTATTTTGTTTCCTCACCACATTAGAGCACCTTTTCTATAGTTACATTATTTCCATACATTATGAGGGTTCTGCCAGGAAACCAAAAGGCTTCTGCAGTGGAGGTACAGGTATGATACCCCAGTTCCAATGATGAGAGGCCCACATGACGTGTGGATCTGGACGCGAGCGGTGTGAGGAGGGGACTGTGCCAGGGCACTGATGGTGGGGGTGGCGCTTCTGCAGATGGCCAGCTCCAGGCAGCCTGGGTGGTAAGGGTAGCCTGCTCTGCTAGAGAGGCTTCCGTGATACGACCAGGCTTGCTCCTGGTGGCAAACTTTCCCAGTCAGCCTCTCTGGCTCTCCTGGAGAGTCTGACCTCTCTAATACCCTTTAATACATTTCTTCTAGTCTTAAACTAGCTACAGTGGATGGTGTCATTTGTACCTAAGGACCCCTGATTGAAAGATAATTTGATGAAAACACACACACACCCTACATGTCTCTCTATATATTGTATTAGTCTTCTATTGCTGCTGTAACAAATAACTACACACTTAGTGACTTAAAACAACACAAATTTGTCACCTTACAGTTCTGTAGGTCAGAAGACCACCACAGGTCTCACTGGGCTAAAATCGGGGTGTTGGCAGGGCTGGGCTCGTTTCTGGAGGAGGACCTCCAGGGGAGAACCTCTTTCCAATCCTTTTCCTGTCTCTGGAGGCCACGCACACTCTCTTCACACTCTCTTCTCCGTTGGCTCTCGGAGATCATGCTCCATCTTCAATGCCAGCAACAGCAGGTCAAGTACATTTCACGCTTACATTTCTCCTGCTGCTTTTTCTGTCGCCCTGTCTCTCTCCAGTCTTCCTGACTGGAGCCAGGAAGGGTTTTCTGCTTTCAAGGACTCCTGTGATTAGACTAGACCCGCCTGGGTAATCCAGGGTAATCTTTGATCTCATGGTCCTCAACCTTATCACACCTTCAAAGTGTCTTTGGCCAAATAAGGGTTGCATATTTACAGGTTACAGGGATTATTCTGCATAATGTAATACATGTATGTTTCTCCACTAATGCTGCTTTCTCGGTAAGGGCTGGATTTGACTTACATGTCATGTGTGTATATTTCCACACATTTCCAGGGAAATTTTATGACTCCTGGCTTTTATGTCTGTCACCCTCAGTTCACTGCATGCCTCAGGGATGCGATCCTGTCTTACTCATCTTCATGTGTCCAGCATATAATTGATGCTTACTGAATAGATCACTGACTACAACGTCAACCAGATGAACTTCACCAGGAAGCTGTGCCACCTTTCCTGCCCCTCCCTGTGGGAGTGGCCGAGGCCACAGCCGTGCAAGTGTGGCTCTGGCTGGATGTGGCCCTGGCCCTCAGGCAGCTCCTCCAGGCTCCCCTGGTGCTGTTGCTGCTGGGTACTTTCCTGAGGCACTGTCTCCTGTCTACGTGCACCAGCTGTTACCTCGGCTCCTGGGAAACGTCACACTTCATGTCTTCAATTTAATTATTCCTCCAACATCCTATGGAGGTGGGGCAGACTCAGATGCCAAGTGCAAAGATGGAGACACAGGGGTCTTGGGCTTTTCCACAATCACCAAAGGGGCGTCTGGAGAGGCCAGGAAAGGGGAACTGCTGGCCTCCACTCATGCCTCTGTTGCACCCTTCAGCTGTCCTTCCTGCCATTCTCAGTTTGTCACAGGGTAACTAGGTTTGGCGGTGGAGAAACAGACTGTGAGTGGGAAAGTCAAAGACACCTGCGAGAGGCCCAGAGGCACTTGTCAGGAACAGCAAGCACATCTGGCCACGCTTGACGAGGACTGGTCCAAATTCTGGGATGAAATACACAAATAAACATGGTGGGTTCTTGTGGAAACCTGCCTGGAGATCTCAGATGACTTCCTGCTGCTCTTAGGGTAAAGTCCAAATCCTTAACAAAGCCTTGCAGGATCTGGCCCCTGCCTACCTCTCCCCCAATACTTTCCTGGCTCTCAAGGACCTGGCCAAGCCAGTCATCTTCGGTTCTTCCCTGCTCCCTGCACTGTGCTCACATTGTCCCCCTTCCTGGGCCACTTCCCTCCCACCCTCTCCCACCCCTCCGTCCAGCTAACTCCCTGGCCACTGCAGGTCTCTGCTCACCGTCACTTACTCAAGGAAGCCTTCCTGACATTCCAGGCTGGGTTAGCTCGCCCTGCTCTCCAGCCTCATGAAACACATCACAATTGTAATTAACTAATTAATTATCTGCAGTGATGTGATTACTACTTTAAGGTCAGTCTTTCCTCTTTAGACTATAAACTCTGTAAGGAACTTATCTTATTCACACTTTTATCCTCAGAGGATAGCATAGTGCCAGAATAGAGTTGGTATTTAATATGAATTTATTGAATTAATAGCTTTCCAGTAAAATTCCACCAATATGGTAAGAAAGATATTACTGAAGAGATTGGGAGGTGGTGAGTTTCTAATTCTATCGCAAATTCTGAGGCCAAGCGTTTCATCTCACATTATTGTGTTCCTTGAATTTTTATCTCTCTTATTCTTTATTCCTAAGTACTAGCAATTATTGAACAAAAGCTCAGTGATGGAGGGAAGAGAACTAAGGGTGTGCTGTCGTGGAGTGCAAACTCAAGGAACAGGCCTGGGTCTAGGGCCGGTGTCATCACTAATGTGGGAGATGACTCCAGCAAGCTGTGTAACTTGCCCCTGGTTCACCTTTGAACTTGGTGTGTGCTCTGCGCTGTTGCTCTCTGGGCCAGGAGCAGAAGGGCCTTTCCGTCTTTGTGCCTCAGGAGGGGGGAGCGGTGGGTGCATGTCTTCCCACGAGTCTGCATTGAGAGATCTTAACATTGCTCCCCACCTTTGTAAAGGGCAGAGAGAAGTCAGCTAATTGAGAGAGGGGGACCCTGATGGATGGTTAGTGGGAAGGCGGAATGAGTCCTCTGAAATATCAGAGCTGACGGAGCTCACAGCATTTATCCTGTGTAGGTCCATGTTCTCCAGGTGAGGCCTCTGAGGACCAGATATGCTCACTGGCTCAGCCAAGATTAGAGACCACGCCAGGACTCGGGTCTGCCTCTTTAGTTTGCTACCACAGGGCTCTTCTCACGCTATCACTTCCCCATCCACCGTGATGGCTTGTGCACGCACCTGAACACAGACACGCATCAGCAGTGTGATCGGTAAACCTGCACCAGCCAGAGACTGGTGGGAAAAAAACCCACCATGTTTGTTTGTGTATTTCATCCCAGAATTTGGACCAGTCCTCATCAAGCGTGGCCAGATGTGCTTGCTGTTCCTGACAAGTGCCTCTGGGCCTCTCGCAGGTGTCTTTGACTTTCCCACTCACAGTCTGTCTCTCCACCGCCAAACCTAGTTACCCTGTGACAAACTGAGAATGGCAGGAAGGACAGCTGAAGGGTGCAACAGAGGCATGAGTGGAGGCCAGCAGTTCCCCTCTCCTGGCCTCTCCAGACGTCCCTTTGGTGATTGTGGAAAAGCCCTATTTTGTGAATGCAAATAATACTGGCCTGAGACCCTCATTCCATGGGCAGTGGGGGACCCACCTTTCCTCCCACTCTCTTTAGAGACACCTACATGGACTTACTCTTCTCCTGGTCACCTCAGGCTTTGAATTCCTGATTCTGCTGAATCAATGCAATGTGCAGGTCACCTGTACATGCCTGGCCTTATCCTTGCTAAATTATTCCTGACTGATGTGATTCCTTCACTCCCCCAGTGGCATCACCACAAGACAGATGCGCAGCCATCTCTAAGTGAAGACTGAGGACCATGAGGGGAGCTTCCACTGCAGCATCACAAACAACTTCACCACAGAATAGACACCCTGTTCTTCAGTGTTCCTGGGCAATTCCTGCTGGCCACTGTTCTCAGCAAGAGGCGGCCCCAGCACCAACACACAGGTCCCTCGCTCTCCTCTTCTCTCTCATCCAACCCTGAGTCCTCTTACTTTTTTGTGCAAAGAAATCTAGCTATATCTTTGACTTTCTCTTTTCAGACCAAGCCCATGGGGCCCATCTTCTGTACTTGGTAGGCACGGCAGGGTATTTTCTTAACCAAAGACAGTTCTCATTCCTGAGATAAACTGTATCTAGTGCTCTGTGTGTGTGTGTGTGTGTGTGAATATATTATGGCTCATTTGTTCTTAACATCTCCTTATTTTTTCTTTTTAAGTTATTTTGATTTCCAAAATGCTTTTAGAGAAGGATAAGAGCTCAAAGGAGGGTCAGGA